>JANHFJ010004178.1:0-10512 GCA_032468195.1 Cerberus rynchops | reverse complement strand
AGCTACTTGGAGTTAAAGCAACAGTACATATTAAATCTTAAAATGATAATCCTGGTTTATATATTGCCTACCCAACTACTGTTAGAATTTACATTCCTAACATCCTCCTTTGGGGAAAATAAATGAAAAAGGGGCAAGTCCTTCTTCCTGTGTTGATAGAATGGTAACAAAAGGGTGTACCCCCTTGGATATATTATATGATCATACTGACAAGAACACATGCCATCTATAAGATTATACTGTAAAGATTGATGGCATGGAATCATTGACTGGAGAAAAGTTGTAAAGGATTTGGGAAGTTGGAGACAAATATTTGGGAATTCTAGTAGCTTGCTATCCCAGAAATCTTCCTAGCTACAGTCTGAGAGGGAAATGTAAAATACCACCTCCCTTTATCTTCCTTTCTTTCTATTTTGAATTTAATAAAATGCAAAGAATGTGTGAAAACCAGTATCTTTGGGGAGACGGTTGAGTTTCCCATATCAAATACTCTGGGTATAGCCAAAAACCTGAACTTATCTAGTGTCTGAAAACCCACTTTTCTAATGGGTTTCTAATTCTAATCATTTTAAAGGAACACCAAATTTCCAATTTGTTGTACAATTGTATAAACTGAATTATGTGGAACAGACTTTTTGAAAAACAGTGGTAGAATTCCACCTGTTCAGGAGAGTCAATTTGACATGTGCTTTAAGGATTGTTGTTGTGTCATACTAAAAACTAGGGATTTGTAAGGTTCTCTAATATTGTGTAACATGCAATTTGTAGATGGGAAGAATGGTAAGAACAAGGAATCAAGCTCAGGAGTTATCAAGCCAGCAGTGAATAAACCCTATGGGATGACAGGCATCACACAGTGCTGGAAAGATGTAGTACAGCAGCAGGTAAGGATGGTTGAAAAGTGGTGTCCAGCAACAAGAGGATGAACGCATGCATGACTTGTGGAATTATGATATTAATGCAGGCTTTGAGGTCTTTGTACTGGCATCTTCTATCACAAGCTATTAGCCAGTTCATCATTCATGTTTTTTTAGAATTCATGGTACAAGTTAAGGCATCTTTAGAGAACTGTATCAGGAGCACTGAGGCTTCAAAGAGAGGCTGATATGAAATCAAGTTCTCAAGTGAAAAGAGTATGTTTATTCCAACTTCGTTATCTACTAAGCTAGGTAGGGTTTGTTAAATTTCCAGCACATGACTCCTGATGGCTTTTAGACAATTATTTAAAATATTTAGGTGGAACATCTTGGATAAATAACAGTTGGGTGTGAAATTTGCTTGATTCCAATGAAGAATTGTTAAGACTTTCTTAACAAAACTTCCTCAGGTGAGATCCCATTGAGCTTAAAAAGGTTGAAATATTGCCTGTGCCTCTTCTGTCTTGTCCAGGTGAAATGTTTCTTAGAGTCCTCTTGGCAGGCCCCTGATTTTGTGGAACGATATTGCAGAACCTACCAGCGCCTCCGAACTGCCATGGAGGAACTTTTTGGACAACAGATTTCCTTCATGCTGGCCTTATGCCATGGTTTCTCTGGAGGCTTGTTGCAGCTCTCCTTCCTGACTGCCATGCATGTAAGTCAGAGATCAGGTAGATATTTCCATAAAACAGAGATGTACAGCTGGAGACTCCAAATTTGTGACAGAAAGAAATGTATGTTAAATAAATGTTTGGCAAGTAACATATTAATCTGATTTCCAGGTGAGTGAGCAGTTTGCCCGTTATATTGACCGGTGGATCCAACAGAGCTGGGCAGATTCGGGTAACGTGGAGACCTTTCAGTGCCTACAGGAGAGCCTGGAACCCGTCCTTTTCCTAGCAGATCTGGAGTTGGCCAACACTTTTGAGCGATTCTACCGGTGAGGATTTTGTGGAGAGGAAGAAGGAAGGGAAAGATGAATATACTACTTTTACTAACAGAGTAGACAGGTCTCAGGTAGGAAGCTTTTTGGCATTAATGATAAAGCATCTTGCTGGTCCTTCAGTCTGGATGAAGATCTCTTCAAGAACTTAAATATGGGTCTGTTTTAATGAATCCAGGTGTAGTTCTCAGTTTACAACCATTTGTTTAGTGACTATTCAAAGTTACAACAGCACTGAAAAAATGTCTTTTGATCTTTTGTCACACTTACAACTGTTACAGCATTCCAATGGTCATGCAATCAAAATTTGGACACTTGGCAATTGGTATGTATTTATGATGGTTACAGTGTCCTAGGTCCCATATGTGAATCACTTTTTGTGACCTGACAAGCAAAGTCAATGGGGAAGCCAGATTCAGTTAACAGTTAATAAAAGTTAACCACATAACAATCACTCAAGTGATTCACTTAACAACTGAGCTAAGAATGGTCGTAGGGGACAGAAGTCACTTAAGAACTGTCTTGTTTAACCAGAGAAATTTTGGGCACAATTGTGGTTGTAAGCTGAGGACTATCTGTACTTTGAAGGGACCTTCTTACGAATCAAATAAGCCTATATCTCCAGGCACACTCTTAAGGACTGTGAGAATAAGCATGGCTGAGGGTGGACCCTTGCTTTGAATTTCACCTTGAACACCTTGCTTCTCCAGATACTATCTAGGAGATCGTCTTCTGTCTCAAGGGAAGACGTGGCTGGAATCTGCTGTAGTGGAGCACATTGGGATCTGCTTCCCCAACCGTTTCCCTCAACAGATGCTGAAGAACTTAAGTGAGATGGAGGAGCAGCAGCAACAGTTTCATCTTTTCCAGTTGCAGCAGTTGGACAAGCATCTGCTGGAACTAGATCAGCAAGGAAATCATGAGGAGGAGGAGGAGGAGGAGGAAGAAAATGAGGTGAGCAGGCTAAGAGAACAAAGTCAAAGCAAAAGTAATTCTCTGAACTAAAAGTTTGTTTGTCTTCTCACATCTCTTTTGTTTGGTTGATTGCTGCCAAGAACATCTCGTAGTTAATCACAAAATTGATATTGGATCTGTTTTGCTCCCAGATGATGGAAGATAATCCATTTTCCCAAGAGGAAGAGACAGAAGTGAAGGTATTGGCTTTGTCCCCACGTTGTTGGACCATCTCTCCCCTTTGCTACCTGGAAGATCCTGCCAAATTTTTCCCATCCTCCCTTAGTCAGCAGCTGAAAAAGTTTGCAGACTTCTACACCCAAAGTGAGTATATCCTGAATCCAAATTGGGTTAGAAAGGAGTGTTCTTTATAGGTCCCACTGCATCCTAGTGTAGTTGTTGGTAAGCAAACAAAAAGCTTTACTCAGAAACTTTATAATCAGGGAGGGTTCACAGTCCTGGAAGCTACTAGTTTAGATTTCTCCTAAAGAAGTTTCAGTAGATTTTTAGAGAGGCCATCATAAATATTTATTATCTCTGGAAGAACTGCTCAATTATAGGACTAAGGTACATAGTAGCCAATTGACAAGGAAAAATCATCTTTAGTTAGGATAACTATAAAGTGCAGAGTTGTCTAGATCCTAAATTCCAACATGGCTAATCTCACTGGAATATTACTTGGCACTTACCAAGTTTTGTGCCTACCTCATTTTATTGTTTTAAATTAGAGATGATTAGAGATTTTAAAAAAAGAACAGGAAATTTTAATTAAGTGTACACTGTTATTTGGCATAATATTTACTTATAGTATCTGTGGAGATTCTCAGTCATCCAGATCATGGCTGCCCCAAAGATGCTTTTTCAAGATGCGACTGGATTTTCTGTTTTTTCTTTGAAGACATTTTGCATCTCATCCAAGAAACTTCTTCAGCTCTGTGTTAGTTGTGCTTTATAAATTATGTGACCTGTTCCAATACTTCTGTTGGTAGAAGTGATTTCAGTTCTTGGAACTTTCTCTTTCAAAACCTCAATTGTGAAATTAATCTGTCTTATTCTTTCATTGATAAGTTGGAGCTGAAGACATTTCTTGAATGAGAAGCGAAACACCTTCAAAGAAAAACCAGACAGTCTAGTTGCCTCTTGAAAAAGCACCTTTGGTTCACTTACAATAATGTTTGTAGTTCCAAAAAGATCCAAATAGTATTCTTAAAAAAAGAAATGATGGATGGCTGCCACCAAGTTTCCCTTTCTTCTTGACCTAACTCTTTATATATCTGTTTTGCTCTTCAACCCTCATTCTCTTTGTAACCAAGCCACTGTACATTTTCATACTGGTCATTTAGTTTGTATTCAGTCAACATTCATTCAACACCTACTCATTAACACTATCTGTTACTTGTTTGCCTCACAAACTCTTTAATTTCATTTCATTAAACTTTTTCCCTCAGATGTATCAACATTTATATAACAAAGTAGGTAAAACATAGTTTTCAACTCATCCCTTTTTCATTTTTTTTATACTTATTTCTCACAATGGATTACTGTCATTCTGCCAGTGTTTTGCATATCTTAAAATTTCTCTTATTCTTATCATTTTTTCATATTTAAAAAACACCCCAACCTACTTCACAGAGTTGTTACTGCAGGGAAAACGGGAGTGAAATATTATGCAAAAAACCCCACCTTTAATTATACAGAATAATGGCAGGATGTAAAACTTACCATCAGTATTTACAACTTCTGTTGCACACCAGCATACTGTTGCCCACTCCCCTCCATTAGTAGAGATAAGTAATGTATTCAGTGACCATGACTTGATTTAATTAATTAAATTTTATAGTAAAGCTCCCCAATTCAAAACAATCTGTGTATAATATAAGAAGCAGATAAAAATAATTTATCAAAATATGAAGCAACACAAAAAAGTTGGCATTTATTCATAGCAAGAGTACTCTTGAGGATCCCATCATCATGCTGTCTTGAGATCTGAGTGAGAGAAAAACAGGTTTTAAAGAATTTTTAGAATAGGCTCAGAATGGGGGCATAAGAATCTCAAGGAGAATGCTGCTCCAGAGGGCAGCACTACTGATTAGTGATAGTGAAGGTATGCTTTCTGCATCCCATTAGATGATGGGATTATCATTATTGGCTTATATGATTAATATTGCCATCTTAAAAAGGAGAGTTTGCAATATCTAAATAATTGCCATGCCTGGGACTGAGGGCTTATAGAAATGTTTTAGTGAGCTTTCAGTGTATTTCTCTCTGACTGACTTTTTCATCTCTTTCAGGCCGAAGCCATTTTGGGATGGAACATACAAAGCCACAGCGTTTACAGTGGACATGGCTGGGTCATGCTGAGCTAAAGTACCAAGGCTACATCCTGCAGGTGTCCACCCTGCAAATGTACATTCTTCTGTGCTTCAACCATGCAGAGGTCCTGACTACCTTTTCTTACTTCATTGACATCATAGGAAATTGCTTCATACCTATACTTAGTATTTATCCATCTGCTTTAGTTTTATTGGCATTGATTGGGCTAGGAATAGAATAATTGTTATTTAGTGTCTCCATTTCTTTTCCCTGTTTCTGGCTTATGGAAGAGAAAGCATGTTATTGAAAAATGGAAATGCCTATCCTTGCATTTCCCAAGGATTTATTTTGTACTGAGGTATCAGTGATTGGAAATTTGGTTTGGACATGCTCTATTTGGATTTTTGTTTGGTACAGATCTGTATAATTTGTCCTTTTCATAATATAATGGTGTTTTCTTCCTGATTAGGGTGAGTGTAGTGGCATAATGTTGGATCAGTGAGTTTTGTTCATCAGCTTGTGTTCAGCCAGCTAATTTGCTGATTTAGGCTGGAGGTAGCTTAGGGGTTCTGTTGTCTTTTATTTATTGATATAGCTTATAAAGACAATAAAAATATGAGAATTAAAGATAAATAAATAAAGATGCAGACAGTTGTGTAGAATCCCTTTCAATGGGATTGCCTCGTCTGAAAAAGATAGTATCCCGACATTTTCTGTAGTATTATAATCTCAGTATGACCTGAGCTATTCTGAATGGAATAATTGTGTTGAACCATTGGTGATTCTGGATTGATTGATTCTTTCTGCTCTGTACTGGGAAATTATGGGGGGCTCTTCCCTTTATCAGTAGCACATATCCCTGTTAACATGTTAGGGTCTCAGAATGGAAGTGCTATTGAATTTGCAATATTCTTTACAGTAGGGGATAAAGACTAGATGTCACGGCTTTCTTCTTTGTGTCCCTTTTTTAAATGCTTAACTTTATTTTTTTTTCTTTTATTGGTTATAGGAAGTTTCTGTGGACACACTATTAGAAGTTATAGGTCTTTCCCCTGTCCTCCTAAGTCATGCCCTGAAACCTCTGACAAAGGAGAATGGGATCCTCATCCAGAGGCAGAGTAAGTAGAGAGGACATTCCTGTAAAAGGAGAGGGGATATTGAGAGTATGTAAATTGGCCTGAAAATTCAGTTGGAATTATGACTAATTTGTCTATATAATACATTTCAGCTTAATCTCTTTACAACAGAATCATTAAATAAGCTTTTAGTTGATTTCATGACTCAATGATGAAGCTTCATTTCAACTTTAGTGATGAATTTAAAATAATTTTCCTAGTCATGTGTCACAGAATGCAGCTGAATTTAGGAAGGCAAAAATACCTTAGCTCTGCTCAGTCCCTGTCTTCCCTGACTGCCAGGTCTTTTGAGGCTGAATGAGGGGACACCAAGCCAGGCATCTGGTCAGCGCCTATGGCTCTTGCCCAAACAGATGTATTTGAATGTGGAAGAAAATGAGGGCTGTGCTCTGGAGAAGAAGAGGAATACCATTTGCTGTCTCCTTGTCCAGATCTTGAAGGCAGAGAAAGAGATGCATATTGACAACCTGGTATTTAAGGTATGGAATGCAAAGACTTAAGCTTGTTGAGCTCAATTGGCAGCCAAAAATATTATTTTCTTCATTCATTCTTTCTACTTTGTTCAGGTGATCGATGCCTGCCAGAAACGGGAATCTGGCAGTACCCTGAAATTTTTGAACTTTTGCTGTAGTAGCACAGATGTCCTCTCTTGCATCCTGCATCTGCTGAGTCAAGGTTACATCCAACGCCAGGAGGATAACCCACATATCCTGGAGTACATTTCAGCAGAGCCCACCACACCTCACCGGGGTCAAGCCCAGCTCATTTTTCAAAACATTAATTGCCAAAAATCGAAGATCACTTCTGGGACAGATAAAACCAAAAGGTAATGCTGTATATTAATGTGCTGTGCATATACAGTAGAAAGTGAAAGCAATCTGTTGTTGTTGTTGTTCTTGATAAGGCTTTTCTTGTCAGATTGGATACCTTTGGCCTTGACACAGAACAGGTTCTGATGGAGACGGTCCTCTTGCCTATGGGACGTACAATGAATCAAGAAGAAGTTGAGTTGCTGATGACCCAAACAGTGGAGAAGGTGTCAGATACTCTAAGCGTGACTGCAGATATAGCTCAACATCTGCTGATACACTGTAAGTGGAATGTGGATGTTCTGATTCAGCGATACACAGAAGACCAAGAGTCAGTGCTGTTTTTCTCAGGGCTGCAAGTGCGAAATCCTCAGCCACCTTCAAGCCCTGTCACCCACTGTCCAGTATGTGTGAATCCTCTGAGTGAAACAGACGATCTGCCTCTTCTGTGTTGTACGCACTACTGCTGTAAGGTAAGAGCTTTTTTACTACTGTGACAATAGGTATTTGGGAGGGGGAGCAGTTGCTTTCATTCTGTCACCTTAGTAGTGTATTACTCTGCCATCTTCCTCTGGAAGCCTGAAACATTCATCTTGTGTTTAATGCATCTTTGTGGGTTGCTGTGGACTTTATTCATATCTATACAAGAACATTGTCAATATTTAGAATTGGTTTTCATTCCTATTCTCAAATAATTAGTAGCATTTTCTTTTACAATCTATGGTAAACTGCAGTTGAAATATTCCATATTTCTTCCTTTGCCTTCATTTTTATTTTTATCTTTTTCTTAACTAGTCCTGCTGGAATGAATACTTGACTACTCGGATTGAACAAAACCTGATTCTGAATTGCACTTGTCCCATTTCTGATTGCCCTGCACAGCCCACTACTGCCTTTATCCGCTCTATCATTTCCTCCAAAGAAGTCATTGCCAAGGTAAGCAGGGTAATTATAAAAAGCAGGCTTTAGCTGATTGAAAAACTGACCAGTCCTCTCCAGAAAGGAATTTTGTTCTTATGAGTGGATGCTTCCTATATCTTGAAGCCTGAAAGTTGTCATAGAAGGTTAAGCTGTTAATCCATTATGCTAGGTATGCTAAATTTCACATTAGTAGAAACTCCCTTGCTGTATTTGACTTAGGTAGTTGTTGCTTAACATCCGCAATTGGGCTCAGAATTTTGGACCTGACTTGATTTTATGACCATTTTTTATTATCATTGTTAACCGAATCACCATGGTCATTAGGCAAACCATCTGGTCATTAAGAAATCCAGCACATTCAATGGGGAAGTGGCAAAAAATATTGCAAGTTGCAATCACGGGACCCTGGGATGCTGCAACTAGTTGTAAATGTAAGCCTGCTGCCAAGTACCTGAAATATGGTCACTTGATCAAGGCACAATGTTTTATGACAGCCAAAAGTGATTTATGGGCCTTAAAGCACCCTTTCTGAGACCCTTGTAACTTCAAAAGGTGACCTGTCATAAAGTGAGGACTATCTGCAGATTAAAAAAAACACCTTAAACCTTTCTAAAATAATTGAAGCAATTTTGCTCTGCAGATGTCTATTCTCCTTGTGCAGTGAGTACTGATGTAATCTAAAGAGTACTTGGTCAAAGTACTTGGTATATGACTTTGTAGAGAGTCATATAAGAAACCAAGTAAAAGATAAAACTTTTTAATCTGTATATACTGGGTTTGCATACTGTTGTACTTTGTCTCTTGTATATTTATAGTAAAAATAAAATTAAGATATAGATATAATCCCCTAAAATGTATTACTGGAGGGTGTGTGTATATTTTTTCAGCATCTCTTGCCTTAGAAACATTGTATTTGTTAGTTTTCCAGGCAGAAAGCTAGGGAACACGATGCTTCTGAATGTTAGAAAGAGTCTTTTTTTAGCTTTAGGAACGAACAACTGCAAGAGAAACGCCAGCCCTCAGAAAGTTTCTGAAAGCAGGAAAGGCTGGAAAGAGCTTTTCTGTTATTCAAAAACATTGCATTTGCTAGCTTTCTGCCTGGAAAACTAACATTCACGATGTCTATGGAGATTCTCAATCATCCAGGTCATGGTTGTCACAAAGGTGCTGTTTTTCAAGAGATAACTGGACTTTCTGGTTTTTCTTTGAAGACATTTCACTTCTCATCCAAGAAGCTTCTTCAGCTCTCAGCCTTAAAAAAAAACAAACACAAAACACAGTTGCCTCTTGAAAAAGCACCTTTGGGACAGCTATCACACTGTTTCACTAGAAGGGCTGGAAAGAAGCTCAGTTCTTCTGGATGTCAGTGTTTTTTCTCCTGCCCAGCACTGGAGCGACCTTCTGCATGGAATGGAGGGGGTGGGAGGACTCTGGGCCCGGGCTGGAGAAAAGAAGCTTGCATCCCAAAGCTTCTTTTCTTCAGCTTCCTGCAAATGTTTCTCCCTCCTATATGGAAGGGTGGAGGAAATCCTTCCTCAGGTGCTTGCATCCATTCTTTGCTGGCTTCACATTGACTGTTTGGGAAAATCAGCAGGCCAAGATTTCAAGTGATGATTTACATGATTGTAGGATGCTTGCCACTCAATTGTAAGTGTGAACAGATTGCCAAGCACCAGAAATGTGATCAGGTCGTTGCAGTAGTTCTAACTTCAAAGATGGGTCATAAATAATTTTTCTTGGGAATCTTGAACAGTTGTTAAATGACCAGTTATAAGTTAAGGACTATCTGTACACTATTCCTTTGCCACAGGAATGGTATTGGTTCTAAATAATAAACAGTACAATACCTTAGTTTGCATAATTTCTGATTGGACTATTGCAATGTGCTCTACATCAGGGGTTCCAAAACCCCAAACTGTGGACCACTACTGGCCTGTTTGGAACCGGGCCACGTGAGTGGCAAGATGGCGTACATGCACAGCGCATATAGCTCAACCTGAGCAAGCGGTGGGCTGGTCTGCACAAATGCACAGCTCGAGTTGTGTGAGTGGCAGGCTGGTATGCATGCATGTGTGCCATCTCACCGCTTACATGGCCTGGTTCCCCTCTCACGTCCCACCAGGCTGCCAAGCCTTTATGGTTGGGGGCCTTTGCTCTACATGGCATTAAACCTTGAATATATAATTAGCTCCAGAATGTGACAGCTTTACACAGTGTTAGACACCTTCTCAGTTCACCCATGTTATATAGTTGCTATTAGAGTTGTACTGTCTCTTAGTACAACTCTTTTCGGGTGCAATTCAGGGTGCTGGTTACTACCTTTAAAGCCATACATGGCTGAGGGCAAGATTATATGCCGACCTACCCTTCCTTGAGGTTGTCTGCATGCTTCGCCAGGCTACACAGGCAGGGCTTCCCCTGAGTCTTGTCCCTTAAAGGTTGGTATTTAATTTAATTTAATTTAATTTAATTTAATTTAATTTAATTTAATTTAATTTAATTTAATTTAATTTAATTTA
>JANHFJ010004175.1:86245-103621 GCA_032468195.1 Cerberus rynchops | reverse complement strand
TAAGCATTTCACTGCATATCGTACCATGTATGACTGTGTATGTGACCAATAAATTTGAAATTGAAAATTGAAATTGTTTGAAGATTCTTTCATGAAAAAGAACTTATTTTAGGCTTTTATTCAAAAGGCTTGTCTATGCAATCTTTGCTATGTAAACAAAAACCTCCTTACAACTCCGATCTATCATAATGAAAGGCAAAGAATTTCTTAAAGTCAAATATGGGAAGATAAAAAGACATGTGGGTTAGCTTAACCAGAATAATAAAGACATATGGACCACAATTATCTTTTACAATCCAGGGAAGTGATCGTTGATTAAATATTAACAGCAACTGTACAATGAAAATTCAATCATATGAAAAAGGGCCTAAGTTCTTGACATCAATAGACTGGGGGCTCTAGAAATAACCATTTGACAGATCAACAATGTGGATCTCCAGGTAACCTTTTGTTCTAAATTCTGCTAGAACCAACATAGTCAATTATGAATGATAGCTGAAGGTGGAATCCAGGAACAGGGCCATATGTTTCTCCCTTCCACTGGGAGATATTCTGTTTCCAAGATTGATTGGAGATCTTGGGAAACAATAGTTACATCCAGAAGTTTTAAAAGAAGGAGATAAAGAATTTATAGGCTGTTTAGAACCAGAGAAGTATACATATTGTTGTTCCAAAATAATGTAGCTATACAAAACAATGGTTGAGACAAGATTGTAGCAACCACAATGTTAATAATTTTTATGTTTTCTTGATATATTCAGGCAGTCAGCAAGAGTTTACAGTGCTCGAATGAAAGCACATTAATGGTCAGAGATTTACATATAAATGCATGATGTCACCTATTCAGCAACATCATTTACTGGGATTTTGAAGACAGAATTATGGATGCAGCTATATCTACAGTCAATAAGTATGCACATCCATGTTACATTTTATTTTGCAATATGTTAGCATATATTTATGGATTGCTGAAACACGAACAAGAAATTTGATGAACGGCTGGGGGAATTGTTTGCAAGTAATGCTTAGTTAAACTTCTTTACAAAATAAAACCCAGAACAGTGTTGAAGTTGATGGAGGAATGTGCAGACAGGAACCCAAGGACAGAATGAAGTTTGCATTATTTGAGAGTTTCTGGGGAAAAAAAAGAACCTATTAGGAAAATGTTTTAATAAAAAGGGGTGGGAAATGAAGCAGGTTTTATCGTTGCTATTGCTGTTACAGGATGTGATGATTTTATTAAACATTTCAAGAACAAATCATGCAGATATGAAGTGCAATTGTAGGAATCCAAAGTGATAATAAGTTCAATGGGAAGTGAGTTATTTTAACTGATTTTGCAAGATTAAATAAAACCGCATAGGATTTAGACACAGTCCTTCAGAAATACTTAACTGCATATTAATCTGTTTCTGAAATGTTCCTGATCTGCTTTTCCAAATTTTGATTGTCATTAGGACACTTAAAAATGAAACGTTTATTTCCTCTACTACATTGTCACTAATTAAATTATCAGTCATTTTATGCATTCAATTCTGCAACTCTCTTCCTCAGTTCAATAATCTTATTTCAACCCTAAATTTCTCATCAAATCTTTCACTTGTACTTCTTTAGCAGTTTTAAATTCTTGTTTACTTTATTCTGTCTACATATTTCCGCCAAACTTCAAATTTAATCCTCCATATAATCATTTTTAAACAGAACAACTTAAAATGTGTAGTACATAGACCCAAGCATACCAGCTACGTATGCTACTGTCTGCTTACAAAAAATCTTCAAGACTTCAATTTCATTTCATTCAGTTGTTTCCTGTATTAAAGCTACTAATACAATAATAAACATATCAGATCTTGATTATATATATCTTGTACTACCAAATCTGTTCAGTCTTTCTTAGAATAGATTAGCTTGGTGTAAATGGTTAAGGCATTGGTCTAAAAACTAGGAAACTTTGAGTACTTGTCCAGCCTTGGGCATGAAAACTGGATGGGTAACTTTGGGCAAGCCACTTTCCCTCAGCCCAACCTGTCTCACAGGGTTGTTATTGTGGGGAAAATAGGAGGAGAAAGGAGTATTAAGAATGTTTACCACCTTGAGTTACTTATAAATAATAAAGATGGGATAAAAGCTAATAAATATGTAAACAGAATTATTGAAATAGCTAGAAATATCTGGACACATTAATTTCAAAGGGTCCTTTTTATATACAATTAATTTTGTATTCAATCCACTCTGATTTTATCCCCCTCTGCTTCTACAGTATTGATGCTTAGGAGATATCTTATTAAGCATTTATCTACCTGGCCCAAAAGTGATATAATAACAAGTACAGTCCATACAATTTAGCCCTGCAGTAATCTGTACTCTTGTATATCTTGTGACTTAAATCTAATTTGCAATGATTTCAAAGACAAAAGACCCTTGCTACATTATTCCTCAAGTTGTCAAAGGCAAGAAATAAATTATTAAAACTCAGAATATATTCCTTTTTTAGTTGGGACTTTGGCATAGCTGAAAAAAACATACATCTACTGTATCTACATGTACTGGCATACATCATGAGCTAAAACTATAGAAGTAAATCAATGATTAGATACAGCTTTATTTGTGAGAATTTATACAAAGCTAGACTTTATTAGGGCAACATAACACATTAACATAACACAAAATTTTAATAATGCAATTAAAATTTACAGTCAAATGCAGTTATTAAAACACACAATAGCAGAAGCAACAACTCAAAGTTCTAGGAAACAGTGTTCCTTATTTTTGCAGACAAAGCAAAATAAGGAATCTGATCAGGACATGGTGCTGGGCTTCTAAAACTTAACTGGATGAAAAATTAACTAAATAATTCTGTTATTTAGCAAGAGTTTTGTACAGGCCCCCACTAGAACTAAGTTTCATCTTCCATTTCTAGCTAAAAACCCAATATACATATTGTATGCTAACAATGCTGTTTTCTGTCTGCATTCCCCCCCAGGACTATAAGGAAGCTTTCATACTCAGAAGGGGGGGGGGCGGGGAGGGAAAAAGGCACATTGTTTATTTTCTTTGGTATAAGATGGAGTTGAGAGAAACTTTCAAAATTATTTTATTTTACCCTACAAAGAGAATCCCTGCTGTACCTGCTTCTTGACCTTGTTTATCTCAAATGATAAGGAGCCTTTTTATCTGGTTGAATTAGGGATGATGGTACAAAAATTTCAGCATTTAAAGTGGTGAGTTGGTATGGAAGACATAGAAATTAATGACAAAAATTTAAAGACAACAAGCAATTTTAAAAAATGCATGTACATTGGTGTAAGCATTTGTATGCCTATGCTGTAAACTTCAATACCATGACAAAGACATTCAAACAACGATACAAGAAATATAGACAAAATCTGCCGGAATACTGAGAATTAAGAGATTTGCAAAAGAAAAGGCATAATTGGAGTGTTATTATCAGGTATGCCAAGGTACATAATATCTAATCAAAACAAAATTTAGGTATGGAAATACAATATCACTCAACTCTACTCATTAAACCTTTGATTCAGATTCTGTAAAGAATGAAAGCAAAACAGGGCAAAACTTCTTTTATGCAATGTTGGGATATATCTGGTTGTGAACATCTGGAAAAAAAGAACATCTAGGGATTTTAACAGGTACCATAACAGAAGATCAGACAGAAAGCAAATAAAGAAAGATTTACAGTATATCTCATCTGCAGGCTTAGCTTTCCATATTTCATATACTGCATGGCACTAATAGCAGCATTACACCAGTTTGGTGTAGTGATGAAGGCATCAGGGTAGAAATCAGGAGAGTGAGTTTTAAACCCATTTTAGACATGAAGCCAGTTGGGTGACTTTGGGCCAGTCTCTCTCTCTCAGCCCTAGGAAGAAAAAAAATGACAAACCATTTCTCAAATCTTGCAAAAAATGACTTCTCCAGAGAGTTTTCAGGAATCAACACTGACTTGAAGGCACCAAAATAGTAGTAATGATAAGGAGAAATAGAGCAACTATGGCAAAGGAATGCAAAAATAATACCAATAATAATAAGTACCTTGAGTGCAATTCCGAAACATCTGGAGCATTACTTGAACACCACTGGCATTGACAAACTCACCATCAGTCAATTACAAAATGCAGCTTTACTTGGAACAACTTACATCCTGAGACAATATCTTTCATATCATCAAACAACATCTGCTTATTCCAGTCCTTGGGAACTAATAGTGGATAAAAATGCCAAATCCAGTCTAAACTGATTAGGCAACCAACAAAAATAATAGTGTTACAAAAACCAGGTTCTTAAGTCTTATAGCAGAAAAAAAAATCCCATCCAACTCTACGACGACTTTAGGAAGTAGAATATAATTAAGTAAGAGACCAGATTCAGCCTTTGGCCTGCAGAAAGTTCTACGCAACAGCAATTTCAAAAATTATAGAGGAATGCTAATCAGAAAGTAATAGAAATTACAGGCCATTCCCTTGCTCTGTTGAACAGTTGGCAGTTGATCAGCAGAGAGACTTTCATCAGTGTAAATGCAAAAATTAAAATTAAGACACCTGAGTAAAATGAATTAGGACCAAAAGTAATTGCAAATTATTCAGTGCCGTGAGCACTGTTAGATACAAAACCAAACCAAACAAAATACAAGTAGTGATTCATTTAGTGACTGTTCGAATTTGCAACCACACTGAAAGTGACTTATAACCATTTTTCACACAACTGTTCCAGCCTGCCCATGGTCATGTGATCAAAATTCAGATGCTTGGCAACTGTCTCATATTTATGATAGTTGCAGTGTCCCTGAGTCATGTGATCACCCTTTGTGACCTTCTGACAAGCAAGTCAATGGGGAAGCCAGATTCACTTAACAACCATGTTACTAACTTAACAACTGCACTGATTCATTTAACTGTGGCAAGAAAGGTCATAAAATGGTGCAAAATTCTCTTAGCAGCAACAGAAATGTTGGGCTCAACTGCGCTCATAAGTCAAGGAGTACCTGTACTCAGTAGCGAACAGTATAGCTGTACCAAAATATAGCAATCTGAGACTAGACAAAACTGATAGAAGCTGAGCAGTATCTAAATGTAATAAAATAAATAGAAATCATGGCAAAACCTCTGCAAAGTAAATGTATAATTCTCAAGTCTGATGATTCTTTGCATGTAAATTAGAAGCGAGACTGCTTGAGGCTAATATTTTTAGCAAATATCAGCAAACTTCTTTGGGAAAAATGAAGGTGTTTATGTAGTGAAGAAAGTTATGAGGTTATAAGAAGAAACAAAAAGAAAAGCATCAGCAGCAAAGATCCAGTACAATTTCATAGACAGTGCTTTTTATTGTTTCAAATAAAGCACTGTGAAAATAGCTTTTTTTCTTCTGCTTTGTTAATACAAATGTTAATTAAAATGTTCAAAAGTTTATAGCTGAAGCTTTTAAAAATATACAGAATTCACTCTTTCAAATAGTTTAATACACATTTTATATCCAAATTCTCAGTGAGGCTCCAACCTTAAGACATTAGTTGTATTGGAAAATTACCAAAGCTCAATTTACCATGGAAAAAATGGCTACACATATATAAAACTCTGAAATTGAATTTTGTGTTTTGGAAAGCATCACTTCCACACCAATACTCTTCTAGTAGATGTGGCTCTGGGACTCTCAACTGGAGAAAGTGCCACTCAGTAAGTAAATTCTGTAAAAGGTGCAACATGATTCAAAAGAATATGCTTATGTTTGCATGCACTTATATCCCATTTTTATGAAATAACTACATAATGAGTGTGATCACTAGCCATTAGTAACCAGAATTAGTTACTAAGCAGAACTTTTGAAAATATTAATAGAATTACAGCAGGTGCCAGAATATACTGTAGGTAGCCTTTACAAATAATCAGTAATCTGTATTCCTAATCTTATCTCATTAATTGTAATTCTGGTTTCTTATCCACAATGCAAGTGGATTTATACTGGAGAAGTCCAGCTGAGTCTGTGTGATGGTAGTGATGTGTTGTCAAATGTGTCAAGATAGTGACCAGAGCTTTGTGATACAAATCCCATCCTTTTTAAGAATTGGTGCAATACTGATGAACCTACCTCAGAGACATGGATGCCCAGACAAAAGGGACAAGGATACACTGTAGATGCCTTTCCATGTTTATTCCTTCGTATTCTTTTTTTTTAAGTATACTGGCTTTTCTTTTTCAAGGATATTCTGCAAGATTCTTTTTGTACAACTACCTGTCAAGAAAGATGGTCTACCTTTCCAAGCTTTTAGTTTTATCATTGGGTGCTCTTGTTAACCTTAGTTACTGATATAAAGAATTCTGAATGTTGATAAATGAAAGATACAATGCACTGTCTGACCGCTGTACTGAAATCTTGATAAGTACTGAGATCCCCGTTTGTGTGGGCATCAGCTTTAAAACATATAAATGTTGCAAGACATATATAAGATTATATCACAGATATAATTTTGATCCACTCATCCATGAAAACCTTACATTATAAGATAATACCAGTTTAAAATGTCATGTAGACTTCTCATAATCTCTTCCCTCACCCCCAATTTATCTGTCTCACAATATTATTATTCCAGACTTGTCCACTTCAGAAGACATTTTAAAAGGGTTGTAGAATTAAGAAATCAGATTGATTCTGGAAGGGGAATTTCTCAGACTCCTTTACAGTGAGTTAATTTGATAACTTGTGCCCTATTGGGTCATTTCCTTATCTCAACAGAGAAACAGAGTAATTATGAGTGGGCAAAATACAGTGGAAGCAAGAGCAAATTCTGACTTAGGTTGTGAAGTGTGCCTGGAGATGCACAAGAGGTACAGTCCTGTACAGCTTGGTAGAGTTGTGGAGGTGGTAGTCACGGGGGTCCCAGGGATATATACGAGGTGCTATGCTGGTTGAGGATGGTATGTGGGATGGTGGTTTGAGTTAGAAAGTGTGCTTGGGAGTGTGCAAGTGTGTCAGGGAGTGCTCGGGACTGCACAAGAGTGTGCAGGTAAGGAATGGTACACGGTATAGTGATGATGTGGGTCAAGAAGGATATGGGTGTTACAGAGGTGCCACATGGTTTGGGGAAGGCAAATGGTAGGGGGTTGGTTGGGGAGAATGCATGGGGTACTGCCCCCTGGAAGTGGGGAAAAGTGCTCCCAAAGCTGTTGAACACAACATCTTCGTCATATACAAAAATAAAAATAAAAAAATCCACAAAAGTAATTATTCTATTATAATACAGTGCCTTTGTCTTAAGAGAAGTCATCCTGTTGACTCGTTTAGATCAGCTTTTGAAACACAGCATTTCTGAAACCCCTTTGAGGACAAATCCTATGATTACTGTTTATATAACTCTGGAATAAACATCTATTAACATAAAGCAGAAAAATAATTAATACAATCAAGATTAACGTCTCCTGAATATAAAACCCTAAAGGCTTGTTGCTTAACACCTACAATTCATTAACCTCTGCTCTGTACTCCATGAAAGTGTTCTCCAATGGGTATAACAGTCCTCAAAACAAGTTAGAATCAAAATGATTTGCTTTTCTCAGTCTTTTATTATTGTCTCTATTGTACATCGTAGCATTTTTTCAATTTATATTTCTGCAAAATGAATACAGCTGCCTTTCTAAATGTCCTATCTTAAATAAGCCCTGAGTACTTTTAAAGCACATTAAAAATGTAATTCATATTTTGCAACAAAGAATCTGCTAACAGTAACACATTTATGGGGAAAAATTGTTTTCAAAAATCATAATACCCACTGCCTTTTTAATAGTGCATAGTGCACCAGGAACTTGTTTGAAACGCAACAGTCTATATAATTAGAAAATGTGAAAAGAAGTTTGATCTCATCTATTTCAATTGTTCAGCAAATGATTCTGTTTAGTTTGGTGTGGAAGACTCCAGGATTTTAAGTCGGTGCGTATATATTTTATCAATGTTCAAATTTCAACCAATATACCAAAGATGAAAGTAGTATGATAAAAATGATAAAGTGCAATTCACAATAACTGTGCATTAATCTAATGCAAAAAATCTGGAATAACCTACTTTAGGAAAAAAGTTGCTTGCCAAGAACAGCTGAGTAGAAAAAGAAAGCGGCAACAAAGGGTCTCAGAACATGTATAAGGAACGTCAGCTGTTGAGTGGATCCAAACAGCCTGAGAAGTTTTCATTAGCTATTTCTTCAACCAATATGTTGTAAGTAGCAAAATCGTTTTCATTTTCTTTGGCAGAAAATGAGTTAGGTTTTAGATGGAAAAGGTCGATTTGACAAGGAGTATTTATGCAAGTTATCCAGTTTTTCCCCATCTTTTTTATTTTCTGAGATCAGGCAGTATACAGAAAGACAGATGAATTTATTTTTCTAACAGGAAGCGAGGTTCCCAACCAGTTCCTAACCGGTGCCATAGCTGCTGTAGTCAAATACACCTTTCTTAAAGAATGAAGAGAATTCACAAATGTCGTGTTTGGACAGGATCAAGCCCTCTTTATTTACATATAGTGGAGATGATGGAGAATTAAGCATTGCATCAAAGAAGTCTCTGAGGTATTTCTGGAAAAGAACAATAAACCAGGACAACAGTTACATTAATGTTACATAATTAACATTTACATACATTACTCAACATTGTTTTTATTTGAAACACTAGAAAATAAAGACAAAAATATGACACCTTTACATGTGAATTGGCTGCAAAACCTAGACAACTTAAGACTTAAAATTAGTATGTAGTGAGCCTTCTATGAAGTCTACAAGCTTTTTTTCTTCAAAAATGCAGAGCAAGATCTCCTTTTGTCCTGAAAGTGAGTGAAATCTGAAATGCAGTTCATGATAGGAAGTGAATTCTTATATCTATGGGGTCAGTGATTCAAAGAAACAAAAATGATGTGGTCTCTTTGATTTTGTCTAAAAAGCAGAGTTATATAGCACCTTGGATTCAGTCTCTCAAGAGCACTTGGGAGTGTGCAAGAGCAAGGATGCAATTGTTGCGTGACCTCAGGAAGACACATATGAAGATGTCATGGATTGGAATGGGACAACTTGCCCAGCTGACTTGATTTGCTGTATGACAACTTGCTGCGGCTGACTTGCCACAAGACAACTCACTGCAGGACAATTCAATGCAGGACAACTCAAGGGAGGGACAAGTAGAATTGTAGCTCGGTAGCCTCAAAGACTTCTAACTTGAGAAAATTCAAACCTAAAGCAAGTCAAACCCACTGCAATTCACCTGTCCCTCTCTTACGTTATCCTGCATTGAATTGTGCTGCTGTGGGTTGGCCACAGTGAGTTGTCCTAGACCTGCCACTGATAAAGACTATAAAGATATTCTCTGCGCTCAGAAGCACTTTTTAGAGATGAGTTCTGAAGCAATGCACAGTCCTATCTAATAATGTTTGAATATCTTTACATCTCAGCATGCTAGAACATCTTGGCAAATAAGGGGCAAATTATATTTAGGGGTGACATGATAGCAGTGTTCCAATATCTCAGGGGCTGCCACAAAGAAGAGGGAGTCAATCTATTCTCCAAAACACCTGAGTGTAGGACAAGAAGCAATGGGTGGAAACTAATCTAGGAGAGAAGCAACTTAGAACTAAGGAGAAATTTCCTTGACAGTGAGAACAATTAATCAGTGGAACAACTTGCCTCCAGAAGTTGTGAATGCTCCAACACTGGAAGTTTTTAAGAAGAGTTGGACAACCATTTGTCTGAAATGGTACATGGTTTCCTGCCTGAGCAGTGGGTTGGACTAGAAGACTTCAAGGTCCCTTCCAAATCTGTTACTCTGTTCTGTTCTGTTCTATTTTCTATTCTATTCTATTCTATTCTATTCTATTCTATTTTCTATTCTATTCTATTTTTTATTCTATTCTATTCTAATGAGGTACAAAGTCAAAGACAGAGAATGGTTGCAAGGAGGATCCATTGACCGATTGATTATGTGCCATCAATTTATGATCAACTCTTAGCATCACACCTGAAGAGCTAGGTTGAGAATAGATCATTAAGTCTCAATGATCAATTCCCAACCTAGCTCTTCAGGTCTTCAACAATGCACCCATCACTTCTGTAATCCTGTCCATCCCCCTTGCTGCTGGTTATCCTTTTCTTTAAGTTTAAGTTTTAAGTTAAAGTTTTAAACTTAAACTTAAACTTAAACCCATCACTTCTGTAATCCTGTCCATCCCCCTTGCTGCTGGTTATCCTTTTCTTCTCTTTCATTCCACTTTCCCCAGATTTTACAGTATAGTCTCCTCTAGAGAGCTGCACCATCATTCTTTTCAGGCTACACTCACAAGAGTATTAGGAAGAGAAACATTCAAAGCCCAATCTTGTTTCCAGACCTGATTCCCATCATTTATTTATTTATTTATTTATTTACTATGCAGCCTGATATCTACATTCTTCTTCCCAATCACACATTCACACATTTTCTCATGTTTTGACTTCCTTCTATTGCTTTCTGGCAGCACCGTCTTCATTTATTTTGGCTCCCTGTTTTTTCATTTGTTTAGTAAGTTTCATTTGTTTAGTAAGTTTTAAGTTTCATTTGTTTTACCACCTTAAACACAACTTAGGGCAGTTCACTTGTTCCGTAATTATAAAAGAAAAATCCCGATAAATTAACTATTAAAAAGTTCACCTTCAATAATTACAAATTTATAAACCATCAATTAAAAAATGAAAAATACCTGGTGGCTTCAGTATTAATTGATATGTCTTCCAAATATACCATACTACTTTTGCTGATCTGTGAAATTATGCTTATTCTTGGTACTTGATTGGTTAAAACTGCATTGCCATTCTCCGCACATCTAACATATTAAATGATACCATCACATGGACCACAATTATTTTACATTGTGTGTAGGCACATGTTGTACATGTAAATTAATTTCTTAAATCCTACATTCTTTCCTTTTTCATTCAATATATACCAAATTGCCTGTTTTCTTCCTTTCTTTCAGACACTGTTGCTTTTTCTCTCTGCTCAAGAATATTCATGCCGCGTAGAATACATCTACCTAGAATATAATTTCCTGCTTCAAACCCTATTACTTTGAGAGTCAATTTTGGGATTTCCCAAAGACTGCTGTTGGAAGAAAGGTCCATGTGGGTTCAGTTCCAAGTGGGGAGAAAGACACTGGAAACATGGAGACTGCTTGGAAGGAGGGTTTATTGGTGGACCTGGAATAGGGCCTCATGGTTTGAGGTCCTGGGTAAAAAAGGGCAGAGATGCTGAGAGCCCCAGGGTTATATACTCTCTGTTGGGGTTTGAATCAGAGGTGAAATTCAGCAGTAGTAAATTTTCTAAGCAGTTCAGAGAACCGGTTGTTAGAAGAAATCACCTTTTGTTTTTTTTCCACTTTACTCAGTTAATCCTGTAAGGAAGGCAGGAAAAAAACATTCTGGTGGTGTTTCTAGCCGAATCTTTATTGCCCTGCTTACAGAAACTGCCCATCCAGCCACATGAACCCCCCCAGCCACGCCCAACAAGCCACGCCCACAGAACCAGTAGTAAAAACATTTGAATTCCACCACTGGTTTGAATTTGAACTTGTGTTCTGATTGGTTGTCAGACTCCCATGGTGCCATGCAGGGGCAACTTTATAGGTTGTCTTTTGAGTCCCAAGCTTGGTTGAATCTTGCTGAGTGATGTAATCTTCCAAGGGGCCATATGGAGAGTTGGGCAATCCCATAATGTCCTGAGGGTGAAGGCCTTTTATGTTGCAAATAAAGCTAGTTCAGTCTTTTGTCTTCCAAATAACCAAAGTATCTGCTGGGAGCAGAGGCTGAATTTCTGTCTTCAGATCTCTATTTCTCTTTTAGGAGAAATATTCTGCCATTTAATATTTTTCATTTTTCTAGGAGAGGGGTGAGTGTTAACTTCCAACAACTCCTTTAGCCCAGTATTTTGCAGGCTAGGTACTGCAAGAATTCCAGAGTAGCTACTGCTACTCTATTGTTGTGAGGTATAAAACAGAATCTTGAAAGTCACTCAGTTTCCTTCTGCCTTCTCTTTCACCCAAGAGAATCAAAGCAGGCTTATTTTGAGTTTCTTTCTTTCTCGTTATTTTCACTTTTCCAGGACTCATGTGCTATTTCTTTTCCCTTAACTGTTTGGCCATTCCTTCCATAAGATGATCTCTACAACAGTTTAAACTATATCTGAAGTTAATTGTGACCATTATGTTTTTGTACCCTAAAGTAAAAAAACCCTCTTCAAATGTTTATTTGAAAGTGCTTCCTTCTTCCTTTTTCCATCGCAAGCTTTCAAAATGGCCATTGAAATGTACAAGTTTGAAGGCAGGAAAAGGTAATACTGATTCTGCTTAACAATCCATGCTATAGAGATGTATTTTTATATTTAGTCTCTGGAGGCTTATTAACTGTAAAATTCATCAGAGCGTACATATCCTGTACATCTTTCGGAAAAAGAAGATGGTAGAGCACATAATTTGTATATAACATTTTCAGTTAAAAAAATTAAACAGAAAGTGATGAAAAAGATCTCTCACACTCTAGAAAAGCACTGCCAGTTAGAGTAGCAATTCTATGTTAAATAGATATAATTTGACAATTCAGTATTTCTGAAATGGGTTCCCAAAGTTTAGCAGTTTTCAAGAATCTTATTCTAATTTAGTCCATATTATACTGTATAATACTGGTAACCCATGGGCTGGGTGCGTCACGTGCAGGCCAGGCCACCCTGGATCCACAAAGGCAAAAAAGTCGCAATATGTCACGTGACACAATCAAATTTGACACCTGTGCTATAAACCATTGTTTTCAGTGTTGTTTTTATTGTCTTCAATTTTAGGTTGTGGAACTCTAGTAGTGTTGGAACAAAATGAAGCAGGCCTTCATCTTTTCAGGAGGTATTTTATTTTTTTCATAATAAAAATAATTATTGCATAATGTTGTGTTTTGGGAATTAGATATTCTGATGTACTGTGTTTTCCTGAAAATACAACCTACCCTGAAAGTAAGTCCTAGCTTGATTTTCACACATGTGCCTAATATAAGCCCTACCCCGCCCCCAAATAAGCCCTAATTAAAACTCTACCCACTCCGGGGTGCAGGGGGTGTAATGAGGACATGGGTAAAAATTAAACTGGGGTGGGTGTGGGTGGAGTTGCCCTACTTACCAGGCCTAGCATACCCCGACACCTGCCTTGCCAGCCCATTTCTTCTGTGGCCACTTTCTGACGCTTGCGCACATCGCCCCCAGCCTCTGTTTCGTTGCTGAAATACGGGCTCCAGTTGATGTACGTGGCACCTCCCCAGGCCTCATTTCACCATCAGAGGCCTTTCCGGAAACAGCTCTGCAGTTGATAACAGAGTTCCGGATATATATCCTACAACATTAAATTCTACCAAAAAAATAAAAGTCAGCAATTACTTTAAAAAAAACTAGCTTCAGTTCCCTGCATCTCTTATGGTTAGTAGTGATAGGGACGTGTAAAACTGGATGCTCTCATAATTTCCTTCAGCAAAACAATATGCATTGAGAAGATACGAACTTGATTTTTCAGTAAACAAGGTGGATGCATATTCCCAATCAACACTTCTGAGTTAGCCTTGACAATGTAGCTCGCTTTACTATGTTGCTCATGACCATGTGCCCCAATTCAGATCTGAAGGTATAATGATAAAACTACTTGGATAACATTTAGGGCATTATACTGAAAAGGGGGTTTTCCATC
Organism: Cerberus rynchops; assembly: GCA_032468195.1. Lineage (NCBI taxonomy): Eukaryota > Metazoa > Chordata > Lepidosauria > Squamata > Homalopsidae > Cerberus > Cerberus rynchops. Next base: position 89,887 of record JANHFJ010004175.1, on the reverse strand, counting down.
AAGTAATCTATAAGGTAGGACATTTCTAACTACGGATCCATAACTTGTTTGCCAACAACACACAAGCTACTTATGGGCATAATTACCAACCAAATCTTTTTTTGAAGTTTTATTAAGGTTCATTGTAGCATAAAATACAATGAAAATAAAGATTAAGAAAATGGAGGGGAGTTCATGACTATAAAAAAAGGTGTTGACTTCCAACTCTTTCCAACACAGTAAACTTATAATATAATTATGACCTCAGTTATAGTTAATTAACTATAATTATTACAAGCCAATTCCATAAAGCTTCAGACGAAATATTTCGTTTTATTGGCATAAAACCAAGAAGCAATAGAATAGAATTCTCAGTAGAAATGAGACCAAATAAAATCTCTTTGTTTAAATAATTTACATCGTCATCTTAACTTTTTTTTTTCTTTTTTCCTCCTGTTTTGGGAAGTGATAAATATCTCCATTAATCTTTCTATACTATCATCATTTATATTAACAAAACTCAATACATTCTTTCAAATTAGTTAATCTTAAAGGGAACATTCTTTTATATTATTTTTAAAACTCTAAACATTTCTCTAAAAACTTCATCTTTATAACTAAAATCAATTCTAATGCATCTTTTTAAACTTGCTTTTAGTATACAGTATATACATTTAAATTTGCTTTCAGTAATATTTTACAAAATTTAGGAATTACTCAAGCGTTATATATAAAAGAAAAGAAAAAATAACTCATTTTCAGTCCCATTTTATAAGCACAAAACAATACGTTGGATTTTCTTTTAATTACCTGTGTCAAACCAATAAAAATCTATCCTTCCTTCAATTAGTTTATTAAATTTACGTCACTCCTTCCAATTTATGCTCATTAGATAAAATATTTTCCCTCTTTTGGAATATCTATTAAATATAAACTTTTCTCGAAGAGATTCTCCAATATGATTTTTAAAACAAATATGTCAGTTTTGAAATGGAAATCCCAGACATGTTCTCTTAAGGATCACAGATTTTATCGGTACTTGCAACTTTTCTTATTTTAGTTGCAGTGGGGGACTTATAATCGTAATGGGCTTGTAATTAAATCATCTTCATAACAGACACTGTTGGCGTCAGATTTATTTTCCAAAATTAGAGTTAGGTTCTTTGTATTATCAAATACTTGTTTAGTAGCTTAAGTGGTTTGTAAACCTTCTGTACTTGGTTGCATCTCTGGATTACTCATCATTCTTCCAATTACTTAAATAATTTGTTCATGACATTTTTTGAACTAGTTGATCTATAAAGTTAATTGTTTTGTTTAAATACTCCTCCAAAATAATTTGTGCAATTTTTGTCTGGTTTTGATGTCTGTTATGTCTTCTTGTATTGCTTCATCTTCTTCAGTTCTTCAGCTCCCTCTTGTGGTCAAAGAAAATATATATTTTTTAAAAAAAAGCTTTTTGTAGATGGGTTCAGTCTCCCACAACAAACAATCCCAAAGTGCAAATTATACCTCCCAACATCAAATGAAAGTGATGAATTCATGAAAATGAAAATATTAAAACCACAACTTTTTCAATTTTTATGTTTTTCTATCAAAATAAGACAGAAAAAAGTACTCAACGCTTCCTTATTTTAACTTACTTCTGACAACCCTCCTTGTTGTTCAATAATAACAATCTCCCAGAAATGGTGCAGATTTTCAGAAAGGTGAAACAGACTGTAACCGAATTAGTAAAGATAATAAGCAAAGTGTTTAAGAAGCAAAACGCATGACTTTCAAAAAATAAATTCCAGAATGATTACTTTTTTTTAACAACAAAGTGGTTATAGCCCCATTTCCTGACTTACTCGACTACTTCCAAGTACTGGTTCAAGTAATTGCAAACTCACTTTATAGGGGATCTTATGGGGGTGTTTCATGGAGAAAAGACTCATAAAACTTAGGAAATTCAGTTCCCAACCTATGTAAATTAAAAAAGCTTTGGTCAGTTGGCCATCTTCATTGGATGCCTTGCAAATCAAATCTACAGCTATTTGAAAAGAAATGATTCACTCCCTCTAGAAAAAAAAGATTCTGCAAAAATTTGACAGGAATGAAGGAGTAATTATTGATCAACAAATTGGTTTTAAAGAATTTGAGGGGAAAAAACCACATTTCTTTATGGCTTGAATAGACTATAAAAAGCATTTGATTCTGCTTCACATAGCTGAAATGAGAAATATCTCAAAATTTTTGGAGTTAGTACAACATTCAACAATATATGAATAATTCAGTGAAGTTTTGGTGATCAAAGTTGATTACTAATAAAGAAGAATTAGAAATTAGATATTAAATTTTCCAAGGTGAAACCTTTATTTTTTATACATCAATGACCCCACTGACAATAAACTTGAACAAGACAAACTGGATATGAACTTCATGAAAAGTTAGATCTGTTTATATCCAGCAAACTAATTTTTAAAATGCTGAATGTTAAAAACATGTCATCAACACCCCTACCCCCCCCCCACATTCATTGTTTAAACAAGAATCTCAGGGTTGAATCTGTGAGGATTCTTGTCTTTTCATAATTTCTGTATAAGATGAGTTAAGTTGAGTGAATTTAGCTCAGTGAAATTTGTGACTTGCTATAAATTTCATTCCAGGTTCACAGGCCCACATCATCATATTTTTGTGTGGGAGATATAAATATTTGTTTTGAGATTGTGTGTTGGGTCATTATGTGCATTTTTGTATCTTTAAATAGTGCCCAGTTATATATATTATATGATATATTCTTGACATGAATTAATATATTCATTTTTGTTTAGTTTTGACTGGAATGATGGTCTATTTGATGTAACGTGGAGTGAAAACAATGAACATGTGCTAGTCACATCTAGTGGAGATGGATCTTTACAAATCTGGGATACAGAAAAACCTGCAGGTCCCTTGCAGGTCTATAAAGAACACACTCAAGAGGTATAATTAAATATTGTCACTGTTCTCTAGAATAAGATAGACTCTTCAAAAAGGGCCCCTTTGTTGTTTAATCAATAAAACACTGGTTGAAGTTTAGAAATACCAGTAGCTTCTTTCACTTCTATGAATTGTGATTGAATAATCTTTCTGATTTATCCTGTGGTTGCTTTTGTTTGTTTCTTCTGTTTATCTTTTCTTTATTAAAATGTTTTCTTAAAAAAGGATAAATACTATTGGACAAAATTAATGACATTCTGAAAAACAAACAAACAGAATTTCCTTTGGAAATTGCAATGTTCTGTCTAGCAGTATACTGTATTATCCTTACAAATCTTGCATCCCTATTTGAATAGCAATTTTGTATCACTGAAATCAATGGAAATGATTTTTAAGTATTATGTAACATAATGATTCTGTTAGTTCTATTGTGGAAAAATGGAAAGGTTTTTTTGTATTTTTTGTTTAAAGGGTTACAGTAACTATAGAAACACCTCACAAGGTTGTCTTATCTAGAAATTAACTATGCTTTTCTTTTTCCAGGAAGATTGTGGTATTTTTATATTGTATGAAGTTCTGCCATATAAAATAATTTATTTATTATTGCCTCCCCTATACATAAATGTCTGTACTCTGCAGAATTTGTAGGTTTATCACTTTGTAGGACTATACTGATTCTCTCCCACCCCCCACCCACCCCCA
>JANHFJ010004175.1:41305-51574 GCA_032468195.1 Cerberus rynchops | reverse complement strand
TACATATTTCAGTTTACTAGTCCTGACCTTCAGCGTGTGAAAAAGAAAACAGAAAAACTCATGTGTACCAAATGAGGTATGCAGGACTGCAAGAACACCACACATAGTCCTAAATCAGAAGCATGTGTAAATATATGTCTGCTTTAGCACAATCTGATTTAGAGGAAGATACTTACCTATAAATCTTGGCAATGATATGCTGGGGAGGACATATTATTCAAAATAACAATTAACTAGTTAGTACATGTTGTGGGTGAATGGAATTGGAAAGATCCAGGAAAATGAGTAATAACCTTCTAAATATTAAAACTGAATGCTGGCCATACAGTCAGATTGGCAATAGGGTGGTAAACTCATCCCATTAGCCCTGGCCGCATCTTACAATCTGTAAATGAGGCCGCTCTACTGGTACTGCATTCCTATGCATGCTCCTATTTTCTCAGTCTCATGCAATTTGTGCCCAGTGTTTTAGCAGTATATTTATTGCTACATATTGACATTTAGCTATATATTAGCTAATAGTATTTATGATCAAGCTTTTCCTGGCTGATATTAGAAGAGAAGGCTCATAGGTCAGTCATTCCTGGATACACCACTTCAATTACTATTGTATGTTCAGTGCAAAATCTAAGGAAGCTGTAAAGAGGCAGTCTAACAATTGCAAATTGTAAAATGCAAGAAGCAAGGTATCTCTTTCTTCTGCCAATGTACGTAATGGTCTTGGAGCCTCACACTTTTGGGAGAAGGTGAGGGTAACTATCATAGCATATATACATATATACTATCACAGCATATATACGTACTGTATATATGTTTCTTAGATTTTCAGAGATCAGATAGCGTAAACTATATTAAAATAGATTTTTAAGACCAAATCGAGAATACATAAGTTCCCTGTTTAAACACACAAAGTTTAATCTTCAGTATACTAAGTAAAAATCAAGAAATGATCTTAATATTTCTAAGTTACATGATAGTATGAAGCATTACTGTTATTGTCACCATCAAGATTTCATTATATTCATCATCCACCGTGACATGTGTCATTTATGAGGAGTAATTTTGCTTTCTTACATTATGTTAGAAGACATCAACTCTCTGAAGAAAATGAAGGAAGTGATTTTAAATTTTATTACCCACAATTGTATTTTCTTACCCTAATGCTTTCTGTAGACTGTAAGTGACTGATACTGTTTTCTCCAGAGCTGTACTGAATATTTTGAAGGCGTCTTTGAACTTCTTCTTCAATAAAGGTATTTATTCTAGAAATGTGAAACATCACAGTTAACAAGAAACAATTCATTATGAAAGGACCTTTGGAATGCTGCTATTCTGGTAATGTACGTAGAATAGAGAATCAAAAAATCATTGCACTGTTTATTTTCATAAACCAGATATTGATCTCAATGGCTTTTGGTGTTTAGGGATAGCACATGACAATTGTAGTTTAACAACTAGCAGATTTATAGTATTAATATATTGCTACCTGCTTTCGATAAGCTATAAAACCCATGATGTCTCTAAAACTACAGCAAAAACAGCTTAAGCTTGTAAACAGCTTAGGTTTACAACAATTATTAATGGTACTCAGCAAAAAAAAAAAAAATGGTAACAGTCAATTCCCCTAGTATGTTAACACATACAGTGTGAGCCATCAATATCAATCCTCCATTAAAATTCAAAAGGGGATTTACTACTGTATTGTTTTCAACAGCAACAAGACTGCTGGTAGCACAGATTCCCACTGTGAGATTTACTCATTTATAATAAAAAGAGACAGTATTATCTTATACTTGATAGCGAGGAGGAAGGGATATATAGTACATATGGATCATTTTTATAAAAGAACCTCAAGTGACGGGAAAGGTTTAGCTCTTTATTTATTAGGGGATATTTCACATGCCCTTGATTACATGGCAGTAAACCAAGTGTTCTCAAACTGTAGGTTATGACCTGCTGGGCAGGCTCTATGTATCTTTGAAGTTACAAATTTCTGGGTGACAATAGGGTTGAAAAGTGGGTGGACAGAGATCAATAATTTGCAGAGCTCTAGTTCTTGAGAAAGGAAGAAAGCAAAGAGAACAAATGGCAACAGGAAAGGGAAACACAGTCTGGTTGCATTTGTCCAGGAGACTTTATTCAGAATAAAAACAAAAGAGATTGAGCCAGAGTCACTCAAAACATTAAACCCAAGCAAATAATGCATGCAAGTAGGTTGTTTGTCCTACTTGCCAAGGGGAAAAATCAATGCCTGTAGCATTAGGGAGATACTAGGCACGTATGTGAGCAGGCAGGCAGAGTCACATTTCCCAAGTATTGAAAAAAAAGAATGATTAGAAAATTGTACACGTTCACAATTTCAAATGTTTCAGCTGAAATCCAGTTCAAAATTTTCTTTGGGAAACATCTCAATTTTTTAAAGCCAATCAGCCGTGCCATATTATTGTGTTTATAACTATTCTAGGAATAATATTTTAATAATGTAAAAATACTTTAGAATTAAAAGTAGTTACAAATCTGTTTAAAGTGGAAAACTGGATATGCTTACCTGTCATCAACCAATGGAATAAAAGATTGAGATTTTGAAATGTTAGAAGGGGAAGTACTATGAGTCAGCCTCTCTTCTACAGCTCCAGGATATCCCTTTTCAACTCTATCACCTTCATATATCTTCTGTTTTAACTGCTGTATTTGCAAGTCCAAACTGTCAAAGAAAATTCAACACATATTCTTTAAGATTCTTCGACACAGTAGGATTTCTCAAATTTAGCTGCGAAATTAGGGGGTTACATATCAGTCCTTACCATAAATAAGAAGAGTTTGGTAGGAAAGGTGCCACCAGGCAAAAATAAATTGCCTGTAAAATGCTTATACTGCCTTAAGCAGATCATGTTTTTGGCATTACTTTTACTTATAGTGTATTGTTTCAAAGCATGTTTAAGTATAAACTGACAGAATCAAGACTAGAGCCAACACAAAGAACGGTAGATTAGAATATTACCAGATGAGGACATTTCTTTGCTACATAAATATATTAACAAAAAGAGGTATTTAAACTGCTTAAATATCAAATAATTATTTGTCAACAGGAAACTACATTTGGATGTGACTCTATTACACTAACGATCAGTAGCAAGTTTCAAAGGAAATACCTCAGCTCGTTAAAAGATAGTTATCTGTGAGAATCAGATCATTAGTAACATCCAATCAAATTTGCTTTATTTTGGAACTTAAATCATGATTTCAATCATTTTACAGGAACTCGCAAAAGTCAAATTACAGTATTTAGATTAAAGCAGATGTAATTTAAAATGTTGTTTACAGTAATTACTGAGGAATGTGAAAGTTTTTAGGTATACCTGAAAGTCTATTGTCAATTGATACATCATTGACATCTACCATAAAATTGTATTTTATGTATTGTTAAATATAAAAAAAACCAAGATTATTTGGTTTGGAGTTCTAACTTTCAGTATTTTCAATATTTTTTTTCAAATATATACTATCTCATATTTGCAACAGTGCAAAGCAAAATAACTTGCACACCTTATTGCATATGACACACACACAACCATTTAAACCTGCATTAAAATATAGTAAGGAATTTTTATTAATACAAAACTTTTTTTGAATTTGCCTTTTTCACTTCCATCAAGCTATCAAAGGATATTTGCAAGAACATGCTTTCTACAGAAATGATTATATTAATTATAATGATTATAAATATTCAACCTCAAAGATAAAGATGGGATCACTCATTCTTCTCTGTAGAATAACACATTGACATAAATCGCTTTCCACATAAGTCCACATTTCCTCAAAGTAGTCAAAATATGAATAGATTTTGTTCTATAATATTTCGGGGCTTTAGATATTTCCCCAAAAGGATGAAAAAAAAACCTCTTCAAAAGAACTTAAATGATTTTGTGAACAAAGGAGAAGCCAAGAAACTGAATTAAAAATGTTTGAGGGCAAAACTATACACGATCTTGGAAACATTATTATATTTAACATGTTTGGTTTTAAAATATAAATGGGGTGAGGGGATTTTTCTTCCCTGAATTCAGTTACATAGGAAGCAATACTGCATTGCTTTATTGACCCAGCAAACTCTACAGAAGTAAGACAATTGTAATAAAATCAGGATGTCTATCGATATTGCAGCACTAAAACTATGTTCAATGAAACTACAGGTAATGTGAACATGTGCCTGTATGTGATACATTCAGGGCAATATTGATGCTTCTTACTTTTCTCGGTCTTGTTCCAGGGCTTTTTGCTGGGCCTCCACTGTGGCTTGCAAGCCTGTCTGTTCCCTACAACTGTTATTCAAAGTGGCAAGTTTCTGCTTTTGCTCCTGAATTTCTAGGGTGGAATGGCGCTGTAAAGCAGAATGCCGCCTTTCCAACTTAGCAACTGCTTGTTCCAGTGCCTCCCGCTGCTGTTTTTGCCTTGATTCGAGAATTTCTTTCTCTTTTTTCCAAACCTTTTCTTCTTGACGAGCTACGTTGGCCGTGAATTCAAATGTTTCTTGAAGCTGCTGCAGCTCACTGGCACTAGTTCTGTATTGGGCAAGCTGTTCTTCTTTTTCTTCCATTTCTTTTTCAACCTCATAAAGTGTATTGTCCAAGCTTTGCAAGCCTCTGTCTAAAACTTCAGAAGCTCTTTGTTTTTCTTCCAGCAAAGCCGGTAAATGATTATTAATGAGATACAGAAGTTGTCGTTCCTTATGGTGCAATCTATATTCACAGGATCTTATTTTGTTACATTCCTCCACAGCTAATGCAGTATCTGGTGTATTTTTGTCAAAAATTAAATGCTCTGTGTGTACGTGTTTTAAATGATCCAGATTTTCTTGTTCTTCGATCATCTGTTTTTCTAGATGATTTCTTTCTTGAACCAAATCTCTCTCTAAACTAGTCAATTGTTCTAGCTGCTTTCTCTTAAAATCCATGAAGTTACACTGTACTTTTTCTAACTCTTCACAATCCTCCTCTGCTTCAGATCTGGCTTCTTTGACTCTCAAGAGAGATTCTCTGATGTCTTCCAGGTTTTTCTTCTCTTCTTCAACTCGTTGCAGGTCCCCTCTTTTTAGCAGCTGTATCATGATTTGTTTGTCTCTAAGCTGTTCTTCTAGATTTGCCACCAGCAATGCCTGTTCTCTCTCCTGAGTTTCTAATCTCTTTTTCTCCACTTCTAATTTTAAATACTGTTCTTCTTTTTCCCTTTTAAGCTTTTCCAGTTCATGAAAAATCTGCATTTTCTCTGTTTTTTCATTTTGATTAAGCTCTTGTAATCGCTGAAGTTCTTCTTTAACGTTACCAAAAATTTCTTCTTCTTGTTTCTTTTTCTGAAGCTCTATTTCTTGCTGTTCCCGTAATCTTTCCTCTTCAAATTTTTCCTTTTCTGCCAATAAATCTTTCATCCTGTTTTCTATGTGAAAGCTTCTCTCCTTAAGATTCTCCTCTTGTTTTCGGATTTCCAGCTGAACTATTTCAGTTTCTTTACGTTGTGATTCTACTTCTTGTTGCATTCTTTCTAATTCAGCCTTGTTGGTTTTTTGTTTCTCCTCCATTTCTTCTATGAGTTTCCTAAAATGTTTTAATGAAAGAGATTTTATTTATCTAAAGATATACCTAATGACTGTTACCTAAAAATATAGCATTGACTTATATTTTAAGAATTACATTGGATAATTATATTTCTCAATGGAATTACTGAGAAACAATCCTTGATGATTAAACAACTCTCACTCAGAATTTGTTATAAGATGGATGGCTATATAAATGTTTTAAATAAACAAGTGATAATAATAATATGACATATTTTAAAACCTTTATTATGAATGTCCAGGAAAACATGCATAAGGCAATGTTTTGTTTTATCAGCAGAAGCATTCCTGTATAGAATTTAATTCACAATGCTTCCAATATTCTCTATACTGCCTTCTCTTTCCATGATTTTGATTCAAATAAAGTCTCCCTCAAATAGAGTTCATGTTCTGGTGATTTTACAGATATCCCTGGAATTGCTTGTTTTTTTGCAATAAAATTGCAATGATTTTCCAATGCATTGGTGTACAATCTTCTTTTTTCAACTTTCCAGTTTAGTCTAGAATACTGATTTTTGTGGTTGTTGTGTATTTTTGGACTACACAGAAAACACGCCCTTGATTTAAAAAAAAAATGCCTGGGCAAAGGGAGACTTGTGGGAGACTTTTGCAGGATCAGTGACATTTGAAAAAGAGATCAACATCTGCAAAGTTATTGCATATGTAGAAAGAGTGGGCTTGGATCACACTTCCATGGCTGCCACTGCAGATTTTGATCCCATTCCATGATTGAATAAATCATAAGCTCATGTGTTTTTAAATAAATATCGAACATATTAATACATATGGGATACAAAATTGTGGGAATGAAAGTTTCATATCCCTGAAGCAATATTTTCTGTAGATTTAGTCTCTGTCATGTAATTATTGTATGTTCTCATAATTTATTTTCTACTGCGATCATAGAAGTAACATTGTCTTAATGGAATTACGTTGTCTTTGTTCTTCATAAAATATGGTTAAAATTTTCTTGTACTCAAAGAGCAAAATATCAAAAGTATTACAACTCAATTAAATAAAAATAAAATGGTGGGAGTAAGTCCAGGAAAGTAATAGAATTACAGACTTTGCAAAAATCAGGCAATGCTAATATTAAGTCAAAGACTTCTCGCAGCAATTATAATCAAACAAAATTTAGCAATCTTTATGACGACTTCTATAAACTGTCTGTTACCAAAATTAGAGAAGTGTACACATTGGACCAACCTAAACATGAGATTAAAGGGTGCATAAACAAATCAAAAGTTTATGTTTGAAAGAAAGAACAGTCCAATAATATATGCAAAATGGTCCAAATTGTTCCATCTGGACAAGGACCCAGTTAATCTTGTATATTAGACTTCATCTCTAAACCACTGATGATAAGACATTAAGAGGCTATAGAAATCTGTTCCTATTATTACAAAGCTCAAATAAAATCAAATTAAATTACTAAATGCCATTAGACCTCTCTAAAAGAAAACTGTTAGAAAGTTAATACTACAGAGTGAAGTCTGCTTATTTTCAATCCCTAAGCTTTATCATTAAAATATTCTACCAAAATCAAAAACTCTCTTATCACTTATCAACACTATAAATTTATAAAGAAATATTAACATGTTACCTTTTACTTTCTAATTTTTCTAGTTCTTCTCTTTGTTGTCTCTCAAATTCTAATCTGTTGTTTCAAAAAGGAAAGAACTACATTAACTTTTTGTAAGGAAATTTTGACGAATTATTAGAACTGCATTTCTATAATTTATTATGTTCAACAAAATGAGTTTTATGTACAGTCTAATTTGTAGATATGTTAAAGAAATATTAAACATGAGAGAAGAATGATCAACATTGGTTCTACATGTTAGATCCATGCAAGTAAAGCACTCAATATAAAGAATTTGATTTTTTTCTACCTTAAAAAGACTGGTCCTTTTATAGGGAAAAGGCTGCCAGAAGATGTGGAGAGAAATAAAGTACAGTAATCAATTAAGCAAAAAGAAAAACAGCAGTAACACCTATAAAACAGAAATGTTTCATGGGTAGATAAAAAGAAAATATAAAGGGCAGTATTAATAAAATACTAGCTCTTGTGTTTGGAAACAAGTTGCAAAACATTCAGATTTCCCAACTTTCAGGCACCATTTTCCAGGGGACACTGCAAACAACAAGTATGTTAAGATACAATTTATATATTATTGGAAATTTAGTACGCAGAAGATGGATTTTCTCAGTAAACCAGGAACAGATATATACAACTAATACTTCTTCTACTTTCAGTATAATTGTGTTATACATGATCACTTTATTAGAGCTCAATTCAGTTGAAACTTCGATAAAATTATGAATCAAAGATGAAGAAAAATTTTACATGCACATAATCAGATGGGAAAATAATTTATATTTAAAAACTATCTTTATAGATACACAATCATTTTATTACACTTTAGATTATATTATTCATATCATAGTTCACTTGTTGAAAATATGAATATTTTAAAAGTCAAAATATACTTCATTCAGAAATAAATATATAATTGCTAGCTGAATATTTTAAAATATGCTTAATTTTTACTTCTAATATCCTCAAACTCCTGAGAGTCTTCCATTTTTAATGTGTTGAATCTTGAGTGCCCACCAAGTATATCCAGGGTATATGGCCCATGTTTCCTGGAGGAAAAAAATACCAAAGAAACTAATATATTCTGGAAAAGAGGCATCTGTGTTCTTCACTTTCCAGCCAGGTATATTCCAAAGATGAAAATTGAGCCATCTTCATAGGAGGGTTGGTGTCTAATACCACCGTTGATGATATGGTTGGTCTCATACAGTCTTCAATTTCAGCAAATGAGGGTGTTTCAAAAGATTGCTTTCCAGGAGCAGAAACCCAGGAGAGACATGAACTCACAGAGGAACTGGCTGTGTTGATGCACAGTTTGATGCAAATTAAGACTGTGCAATAGTCACTACAAAATGTAATAGCTCTATGACTATGTTGGGGCTATGTCCAAGTATGGCCCTTGCTCATTTGTTTCAACTTAAGCCACATACTGTGTTAATACTATTAGTTTAATTACATCTGTGTAATTGGGGAAATATATATTGATGAATATCTTCCCTCATTATTCAGACATAAAGAAGTTAACAGTATTTGGGATCTATTTGGCAACTGTATCACTAGACTGGACTGCCAGTATACAGATGCAGTAATAATTATTGCTGATGATTTCAACACTTCTATTGGGAAGTCAGATTTTTCAAAATGTTTCAGTTCAATTGATTTCTCCCCTCAAATGAAGTAGTTTACCCTTTAAAGGCTTGACAATCTAAAGATAAACAATGTAATATGACAGGCTTCTGATTGGCTTCGCTTATAGATAGTCTGGGCTTGATCATGTCAGGAGCAAGCAACCAGAACCACTCCATGAATAGACATAAGTAAATACTTTATTGCCGATCACTCATATTACAAGAATCTTGCTAGACTGTTTGCCTTCTTTTGGGAAATGGCAGATATAGATGTAAGGGTTTGACCTCAGATGTTTTTTTGCCCTGAACCGACTCCAAGCTGAAATGTCCTTTTACTCCCCCTAGAGGGGCCCTGAGTAGTGCTCCTGGTTCCTGTAGTCTGCATTTTTTCTGCTCCCACAGCCTTCAAAGGGTATTCATCCCAAATTGTATAGCTAAAAGTATTTTCAGTGACCCTGAGGACTCAAATAAAGTGCTTCAACGACTCTCTAAAAGGATGCAAATTACCAGCTGTTTGCAAAGAATATACATTCTTCCATTCCCCACTATCCTGTCAGAGCTGAAGAAGCTTCTTGGATGAGAACTAAACCGTATTCAAAGAAAAAAAAACTAGAAAGTCTGGTTGCCTCCTGAAAAGAGTGTGCACACCGAACCGGTAGAAAAACCAGTTGCATTCCATCACAGATTAGGTTCCTTTTGATCACTCAGAGAGCATAAGAAATTTTATGAACCACTTAAGAAAGAACAAGCAATAAGGAGGTATAAGGGGAGAGTACTGGGAGCACCAAGTGAGAAGGTTTGGAAAAAGAGCAGATTAAAATCTTATGCGACTTTAAGATCCAAACAGATGCCTCTTTTTCACAGCATGCTGGCTATAACATTTGTCAAAAAGAAAAAAAGACTGCTTCATTGATATTGCTATTCTGGGTGATGTTAGAATTGAGGAAAAACAAGTGGAAAAAATTAAAAAATATTGGGACCTGGAGGTCAAAGTAAAACACTTATGGAAAAAGAAATCCATTGTTATGAGATCCAATTGGGATCACAGCCCTTGGAACAACACCTAAAGGATTCCCTCCATAACTGGAATTATCAAATTTATCAGACCTGAACATCCTAATTTTGCAAAAAAACAAAACAAAACACCTCATTCTGCTTAGAATTGCCTATATTCTTAGATGCTGCCTTATCTGAATACATGTCTAATAAAGTCTCATTTGCTGAATCTGGAATACTTTCTATCAACCAATCCTTCTTCTTCTAAAGAAAGTTCTTCCTATTATGACAGCCACAGGACATGAACGAATGGCAATCAACTCTGTAACAACCCCCCCCCCCACCTTATGGAATACTCCTGTCAGGATTCCACACAACATCAGCAACACAATCAGAACTCCAAAGAGACAAAGTCCAAGGAATAAGATGTTATTGAA
>JANHFJ010004175.1:0-18110 GCA_032468195.1 Cerberus rynchops | reverse complement strand
ATCTCTTCGCAACGTTTCGGCATTGGGATCTTGCCGAAATGTTGCAAAGAGATTCTGAAACTTACACGGGAAAAGACCCGAATAGACCTAGACCTGCATTCAATAATTACCGTATATGATTTAACTGAGGGTAAAATCACCACAGTCTTAAAAGAAATATTGGAAATGACTATAATTTCTACAAAATAGTGCAAACCCCATCATCATAAATCAGCTGAATGTTGATTTTAATTACTTAATAGAAAATAAACACAACAAACAAAATAGCATGACTTAAAACGTAAGTATCAAAGCTTTCGTATTTAGATATTTAGGAGTAGGACAATTTATTTAGCGTATGTTTAATATCATCCTTCAATAATTTCTGAATTCTTAATGTCTGACCTATGGCAATGAGTTCCATAGATCCATAAAAAATAAAATTGCAGCTCCTAGAAGCAATTTTGATTTTACTCGGAGCTTCCATTAATAACAAATATATAGATGAACAGCGTTCACATTTTTCATAAAACCTACCCCAACTATAAATTTTATTGTTATATTTTGTTCTATTAAAGTTTCTAAAAACTCTTCAATAAAACATACTGCAATAATCCAGTTTATTTGTTTAAAATCTGTAGCTATACAGGCAAATGCCACAATATTATTGATGTAAACTCTAGCTAAATATGCTCACAGCAGGTCACCAAAATTTCATACATTGGAAAGATTTTTTTAGTCCATCCTTATCAAATACACTTCTCTAATTTAAAGCTACAACATGATTCTTCAGTGCATAGGCCAAAGTTAAATTAAAAAAAAATATTCCTGGACAGTCTTAGCTAGTTTTTCAATCTTATAACTAAAACCTCTACATAGCATTATGCTAATGTGCAAAAATACGTATGATTTAAAATTTACAGCAACTAAATCAAGTAACTAGCATTACTAGCATCAAAAAACGCCAAAAGAAAAGAACCAGCTGAATTTCATATAGAAGATATTTAATGTTAGTCTACTTGTATTTTAAAAAATGGAATTCAACATTAACATTTCCTACAAGTTTCATGCCTCCTTTTGTCTTAATTGGTATAAATTAGTTTTTCCATAAAAACAGACATTCTAGATATGCTGACATGCTACAATTCCCTTTTTCCTTCAACCAGCATGGTTGATTATGTATATAGAGTTCAGTGCACCTCTAAGTCTGAAAATCGATATAAATGAAAAAGCCTGTAACACCACTAAACACAGAACTGATTGTGTTTTAAAATATTACATTACCTAGCAGAGCAACAAAAATTGAACATGAGAACATACTCATCTATGGCTCAAATGCCACTTTCCCCAATCAAGACAGAGTCCATTACTGCTGACAGATTAATTTCAGTCTGTCTAGCAACAGGCAATTTTAGGGAAACTTACCTATTATGGCTTGGCACTTGAGCAACTGCTCCTTCACTACAGAGTATGTTTTATGACATTTTCTATTATGTCACAAAATGTTTTATGGTAATTGTATGTCATAAAATGTTTTATAACACTTGTTAAAGTTTTGGAGTTTATTCCATGGGAGTCATGAATTGCACACTTAAACTCTTAAAGTTAGCCTATTTGAGTACCTTGGTGCAAAAGTTGTTGCCCTCCAATGCATTGTTTTGGCCAATAAAAGATTATATACAAACAGGACAGTTTTAGTAGTATATATATAGAGAATATCGGTTTAGAAAAAGGTCAGTTCTGAATCTGTCACTGAAGCATATGTCAACTTACACATGTTTAGAACAAAAGAATGAATACTGTATAAATAGAAAAGGTGGCTTGATCACATGAGAATGAATGAGCTATAAAACAATTGAAGGAAAAATGAATGAATCAAGAAGAAGGGGGAATCTAAGTTATGATTGGATGAAGTTCACGACAATACCAAAAACAAAGAAATGCAAATTTAAACAACATAGGCAATCTATGAATCAGCAGCATAATGGAAATAAGTACGGTTAAATATGGGAAGATATATTTAATGTTGTTGATGTGAACCAATTTTTAGCTAGCTTTCATTTTCTTGTTCTTATCACACGCCTTTAATTTCTTTCCTTAATTTTTATTGTTTTTCTGAGATCTGCATATTGTTATTTACTCTTTCATGGGAAAATTGCAGAAAATGGACTATCTGATTTTTGCCAATCCATCACATCTCATGTAACAACCCCAAAGCTGTTTCAAGAGAATGCAACTCTCTTCAAAGTATGGGATAAAGGATAGCTAGAATGGAGTAGAAAGAGAGAAACAATGCAACTTGTTTTGCTCTAGCAAAATATTGATTATTAATATATTACTCCTAGTTACGACTCTTTGGGTACGTATGAGAATTATATACAACCCCAGATGAAACTATGGTACGCTAACATTTTCACACAGGAATAAATGTATTCATTTTCAGTGACATGATGAAATTATAAGTTATAGGAAAATTAATGCAAAAATGAGAATGACCAGTTAAAGGTCAAGACAGTACAAAAATACACTCACGTTTTTCTCAAATAAAAAAGATTAGATGTTTTGCAAAGACAGATGAAATGGCCTTTGAAAACCAATCAGTTTGATTTTGTGTACCCCACCATAAAATAATTAGTGCCTTGCTTTCTCAAATGTCATAGGTAATGACTTTGGTCAGATAGCTATGGATTTTGCTGATGTGTTTTATATTTCCACGAGTGTATGAATTCTGCTTCCCAGTTAAGAACTTTGCTGAGGTGTTTTATATTTCCACAAAAGTGTGAATTCTGCTTTCCACTTAGAAGTTTTTATTATGAGTATTTTTTCTCCAAGCTTAATATATTCCTGTATTGAAGCAACTTAATTAAGAACTAAGTTGTAAAACAACTACCTGATACAATACTACTGCATCTTTCACAGTGTTCACAGTGGATCTGTAATATACTATATAGAGGTGGTGATAGAGGTCTAAAATAACTCATCTTCTTCTAATCTATCATCTTGGGCTATCTTTCAGTGCATTTAATAAACTTAATACATAAAGCATTTCCATCAACAAATTAACAAGTACACACCAAGGAAAGCAATTAATAAATAAAATCCACAGAACTTTGAAATGCCTTCTGATATGTAATCAATATTAGAGTTTAATAATACTTAAGAACAAACAGCACATGTTTGTCTTCTGGACTGAACTTTACAACCCAATATACTTTGCCTATATCCATCCTACTTTGCCTATATCCAAGGATGTTCTTTTAACTGCTAAACCTAGTGAACTCTAAAGTTCAAAAGAAAAGAAAATCAGTGTCAGTTTGCATCATGAAATATATACACTATGCTATCTCTTATTTAGGCAGCAAACTTCAATGTGGTTCCCATATTACATACCATTAAATCCATGTTAGCTGTACTGTACACTTTAAAAAAACCTCAGTGAGATATGTACTACACAGATGGTTTCTTTTGCAAATATATATCCGTTCTGCTTGTACTTTGTATCTTAGATGAATTTAAAATTTCTTAGTGAAATCCTAAAAATGTCAATAGGCTTTATTATCATGACCAAAGTACATCAGCAATAGATCAGTCTGTTTACTATTTCAAATGAAAAGTTAAAATAAGTCCTCTAACGTGAAAAATAGCTCTCAAATATATGAGATTTTGGGAAATTCAAACAAAATTTGAAAGAAAATAAGGCATTTTTTAAAAAGTACTCAGTGGTAGCAATTTATTTACCACCCACAGAAAATTGTTCCAAGGAACCATAATGTCCACGCGTCTCAATTTCCCTTATGAAACAATCTAACCAACCGCAATGGGTTAGTACCAAACACAGCAAACCTACAGATCTGGATACCGTAAATATCCTTTGAACCAGTCACTCTAACTCATCCCAGCTCAACTTACAGGATTGTTCTTGTGAGGAAAATAGAAGGAAGGAGTGTTGGATATGGTTGCGGCCTTTGGTTATTTGTAAAAATAATAAAGACAGGATACAAATAAATAAAATAATAAAATAAAATAATAAATTTTAATATCTTTTTCCACCTTCATTGAAGTATAGATATAGTATAGTATTATGAATTCTTTATCATAGTATAGTACTATGAATTCTTTATCCTGTTCATATAAAACATTCCAAGCAAATAAGTCACGGAAGGACTTGTTATAGGGATTATTTTTAATAAGTCCTTCTAGTTATCCATTCAGAATTTAGATGTGTTGGTAGCCCTTTAGTGTTCATCACATACCTAGAATACAGAATAACAGAGTTGGAAGGGACCTTGGAGGTTTTCTAGTCCTTATCTTATCTTTTTATAGTTGAAATACAATTGATTTCAGTATTCTAAACTTTGGTCTGCTTTTCTTTCTTTTTTTATTTTTTGCCACTTCCTACTACTTCTTACTAAAACGTTTCCTGTCCTTGCCACCTCCCAAGTCCCGAAAGTAAAGATCCAAATCTGTTACAGCAAAAGATACATCTGAAGACCTGTACATACGGCTACACAGTCTTTATTTACAAATGCTAGAATATTTAAATGAACACCAGAGTGCAACATATTGTATTCATTAAAAAATAAATTGAAAACATACCACAGCAACATGGAGAACAGTAATCCAAATCCTGATGCAGC
The DNA here is from genome assembly GCA_032468195.1 of Cerberus rynchops. Lineage (NCBI taxonomy): Eukaryota > Metazoa > Chordata > Lepidosauria > Squamata > Homalopsidae > Cerberus > Cerberus rynchops. Next base: position 13,494 of record JANHFJ010004175.1, on the reverse strand, counting down.
AGGCTTAAGATCTTCCAAAAATTAATATTTTAGTATCTAGAGACTTCGGGATTTATTACACATTTTTAGAAATCAGCTTTTCATTCATATAATTACAGTACTATATTTAGACCCAAGTACCAAGTTCAGAACGAAAACAATATTTTTTTAAGGAAAGGAAACCATTAAAACGCCATGTGATATATTAAAAAAGCGATGCTTAGAGACATAAAAATATGTATTCCACACACTGCTGAGATTTCCCAGTCAGATTTCTCTTTCTCTCTATACTGTAAATAATGTTATCCTCATCAATCAAGAAAACCCATTAAAATTATGCTGCAAAATAAATAGGGAACGCAATGTTACACACAAAGACTGTAAATAGCTTACCGTGAAAAACAGATGGTACTAAAATACATCAATAGGCCTCAAAATTGAATGTCAGTTTGAAAAAGGCAGCTGTAACATGCAGTTCTGACCAACTGAGCAACTACTAGAATATAAGTTATAAGGATGTGGATTAATTAATTATGCTATTCATTTCATGATGGTGAGAATGTGAAAGAATTACAACCATTATAGATGCTGTAATATGCATTCTTTTATTACGGTACTTTTCCCTCCTATGAAGTGTTTACTAACTTTGTCTCACAAATACTGACATTTATTAACATTCAAGGAAATTAGCAATTCCATTCTCGTGAACAGTAGCATAATTAATGATCTATTAGTAGTTTTCACTGTGTAACATTTTACAGATTCAAATATAGCTTTAAATTTTTATAATATTTAGCGTTAGCTTTTAGTGAAGTGACCGAAATTAATAAATGCCTTTTTAAATAAATATCTATTCAAACATCTGCAAAGATTCCATTAATTTCTCTAAACAATATTTTGCCTAGTTCTGCTCACAATCAAAAACCTGTTGTAGATTAAAAAAAAAAAAAACCAGATAAAGGAATTTTATGCAACAGCAGCAAAGCTGGAAGCATTTGGTCTTTCTATGCACATTTACGCTTTTTTGGGTTTTGTTTAACTACTTTAAACAAAAGTAGCCATCTGCATCCCAAGTGGCTTTCAGTGCTAAAATATTGGAGAGCAGAATAAATCTCAATCTAAACATCAGAACAATGACAGAACTTAGAAAAACAAGCACATGTAATTTATTTTAATGGGAAAAGGAAAGAGAATTTGCTGATAATTAGAATGAGTGCTATAAACATAGCATCTTGGAAATAAGATTAAAAATGTAGCACTTCTATCTCAGATTTAAAGTAGGGAAGGACATATGTGTTTATTCTATCAGTGATATTATGGGAAATAATAGTGAATGGAGAAATATATTCCTTAAAAGATATTCCTTAATCAATCAGCATAGGATTTTCTTTAGAATATGATACCTTCCTTTTTCACTGCTTCCTAACCAGAGCTCCAGGTCACAATAAAAGGTAAACTTGCGTAAGAAATTAATTGGTTAAAAGGCAAATTATGTTAATTTACAGCAGTTACTTTTGATCACCAATCACATGAAAAGTGTGTGTGTGTGTGTGTGTCTTCACTCATTCAGTGACCGTTAGAAATTACAATGGCACTGAATGGATGGTTCCTATGACCAGTTCTTGAAGGTCCAGCTGTCCCAACAAGCCAGCAGTTTGAGATTGTGATCTGGATGCTTGGCAACAAGCTTGCATTTATGACAGCTCAAGGATCTCACAAAGACATGATTACCATTTGTGAACTTCTCTGCAGGCTTCCTATAAACAAACTCAATGAGGAAACCAGCAGGGAAGATTGCAAGTTGCTCTGGTAACTCTCCTGCCCCTGACAGCAGGTACCCCCACCCCCACTGCACTTGCACTGTGCTGGTCCTCACGTACCTTTGCACACCCTGCAGCAGCCGCTCCCACCTGCCACATTTGCACAACACAAGTCTCTCAGGTGGTTTCCCATGGCAAGCAGCAGCAGTCGTTCACCCATCTGCTGGCTTGCTTCTGAGCCACCTGGATCTTGCAAGTTCCTGCCATCTGTCTCACTGACTTATATTGTGGGAAGCCAGCAGAATGTTGTAAAAGGCTCTTGTTTAATGAAAAAGAGGTTCTAGTTTAATAAACAAACCATACTTAACAATGGCAACGGGAACTGCCAGAATTGCCACTGCTATGCGATTTACATAGCATTTTATGACCGCATTGCTTAGCGATGAAAATTCTGGTCCCAATTACTGTCATTAACCAAGGAGTACTTGATTAGCCATATGGTTTATTTTCAGAAGGAAATGAAACATATCATTTTGGAACTTCGGTGAATCCAAAGGAAATAAGGAATAAGGAAATATGGAATAGCCTATGTGTAATTTATAAATAATATTATGACAGATATATTATACCAACGTAGAATGTTTAAATGCTTGGGGTTTGGGGTTAAAGTATTCTGTCTTGGATAGTGCTATTAGCATGGTGGATTTTCAACGTTTTGGCTTATTTTCTTTTGAGAGCAGGCATTAGAATTTCATTTGTTAATGTGTGCCATTACATTTACAGAAAAAAATGACAATAAAGGTTAACTTATCTTACCATCAATAGCACTTAGACTTATATATTGCACCACAGTGCTACAGTATATAGCACTCTGAGCAATTAACAATGTTAGTCTGTTGTCTCCAACAATCTGCATCCTCATTTTACTGACCTCAGAAGGATGAAAGGCTGAGTCAACTTTGAGCCATTCAAGATCAAACTTCTTACTGTGGGCAGAATTAGTCTGCAATATTGCATTCTAACCACTGTACCGCCAAAGAGATTAACAATGGACCGCCATGTTGGCAATCTATGAAATGTGAAGGTTTTTTTAACTAACACGATTTGGTCTTGATCTATTATAGCTTTATTGTGGTTTTAAATTAATGTCAATGTAACTTTTAGAAGAAAAATGGATTTAAAGATTTCAATTTAGTTTTGAATGATATTCCTAAAATTATCCAATCTCTTCTTAAAAACTTCCAGTGTTGAAGCATTTACAACTTCTGGAGGCAAGTTGTGCCAGTTCTAGTTGTCAGGAAATTTCTCCTTAGCTTTAAGTTGCTTCTCTCCTTGATTAGTTTCCACCCATTGCTTCTTGTCCTGTCCTCAGGTGCTTTGGAGAATAGCTTGACTCCCTCTACTTTGTGGCAGCCCCTGAGATATTGAAACGCTGCTATCATGTCACTCCTAGTCTTTCTTTTCATCAGACTAGACATATCCAGTTCCAGCAACCGTTCTTTATGTTTTAGCCTCCAGTCCCCAATCATCTTTTTTGCTCTTCTCTGTACTATTTCTAGAACCTCAACATCTTTTTGCATTGTGGCGACCAAACTGGATGCAGTATTCTAAGTGTGGCCTTACCAAGGCATTATAAAGTGGTATTAACACTTCATGTGATTTTTTGATTGAGTTTAATTTATTTAACCACAATATTTAGGGTTTTTCCCTTCACTGCATTATCCCCATTCGATGTAAATATTATAGATTAAAATGTGTAGATTTGATCTATTTTAACATAATTTTTTTTTTTTAAAATAGCCCATTTTACAGTCACCGTTTTTCATAAAGGTTATCCTAGACCTACAACTCCAATTCATATCAGAATCCTGATTGTTGAACAAACCCTAAGGGGACTGCTTTGCACTACAATTGCAATCTCTGCACTTCCAGTTGTGGTTGTTAAGCAATCTTTCAGATTTAGTTAAACAGATTGCACAAAAGAGTTGCCTAATGGAAGGATTCCAGCTGTGGTTATGTTACTTAGGCAGGATAGCAATATGTAAGTAAAAAAATACAGTAGGATTAGTTTAATAAAGGAGAATATTTGTGGCTCAGGGTTGACATGAGGGGTCCTTAGTGCTCTCTGAGCTTGTTTGTTTTCTTGCAGACATCATGACCCAAACTGGATAACATCATCAGCGCTAGTAGAGTATTGTTTTCCCCCTCCCAAATTCCCAGGCACTAACTGTGGCAGCATTGAAGCTCCTACAGAACTTTTATAGCTAATAGAATATGGCTTCCATAGCTGACAGTCAGTTTATATTCTAGTGGCTTGCCTGCCAGTGCTGGTGGGGTAGTCTTAGAGATCCTTTGGTTGAGCTGTTTGCTGTTGGCTTCTTTGGCAATTTCTTGACTGGGGTATTGTTTACCTGATTCTGTTAACCCTGGTGTTAATCTATACTGATCTAGGTGCTGATTGCTGGTGGAAAGGTGCTTGGGTCTTTTTATTCCTTTTTGGGCTTGGTGATAGTCTCTTGCATAGACTATAGATATTGTTAATGTCTAATGTGTTTATTGATGGCTGATTTCTCGGAATGCCAGGCTTCTTGAAATTACCTGCCATTTTTGGCCTTGGCTTGGTTTAGGATGATCACATTTTACCAATTGAAACTATGTTAAATCTGGCTATACGTTGTGAAATTAAACAGTTATACAACGTAAGGACTGCAACAACCACTATGTAGGACAAACAGGCAGAAGACTGGCAGAACGTATCTACGAACACAAACTAGCAGTCAGAAGATATGATGAAAACTCTTTAAGAGCACCAAGGACCCCTCAGGATTAGATTATCTGTTCATGTTTCCTATCTAGTCTACCTGGGAAGGATAACATTTACAGGAAATTATTTCTAGTGGGCAATTTCTCCTAGGAAGAGGGTTTTTTTTAAATCTGTCTATTATTATTAGTCCCTAATCAAATGTATTCTTCCCGTAGCCATAGCTCTTTTTAAGCAAAGAAGTCTCTAGAACAGCCACAAATGTTGTATATATTATTAGGCCAAGCAATGGCACACTTCTTTGCTGTTGCTGCAAGTCCCGTAGTTATAGTCAATCTTCTATTCAACTAATCAACTAGCTTTTCAATTGCCAGTAAGTGGGAAACAGGCCCAAAGGATTCCAATCTACCCAGATGTGCACATCTCAGAAGCAAATCAGTCACGATAATTCATCAAACCAATTTAGAGGTTAAAGCACAAAAGTTTGCACTAAGGCTGGCATCCTAGAGACCGCACTCCAAAAGTAATATTAGAAATAAGAAGTGGGCAAAACCAAAAGAAAAGATAAATTTTATTTAAAGCAATTGAAACAAAGTAATTAAGTAGAATTAAAGTGATCAATTATTTAATAGGTAGGCTGAATTAAACGTCTCAATCTAACATCAAATTTTCAAGAGGTTCGGTAAAACACAAATTGTGCATGTCAAAGGTAGTGAGACAATCACAACATGTACTTCCAGAAACTAGGTCCAACAACCCACATTTACGTTTCTTTTTAAATATAGGTCAGACTTGAATGCTTTGTTATTTTTTAAAAAAACTTTTTTTTTGTAAGTCAGATTAAAAGGCTTTCTTGTTAAGCTTTTTTATTTGGAATTGTTAAGGAAATAGACATTAACTCATCCACTGATCAGTCTTCCCTTCTCCATCCTCTCAGATGAGCCCCACAAAACGTTGCATAATGATTGACTTTCTCTGGACTAATGCTCAAGATGAGGAATGTTAATATTTTTAACTGCTTATAGATACAATGAATGTAGCAACCGTACTCTCTCCCAGTTTAAGGAAGATCACAGAAATATGTAGCATAGTGCTTGAAATGTTAGATCAGAACTGGGAAGATCTAAATTCAAATCAACTATCAAAATTGACAGGATGACTTAGCGCAAACCATGGTCTTAACCTAATCTCCATCGTGAGATTATTATAGGGATAAATTGGAAAAGTGTTATATATATAACATAAGTCTAAGTGCTATTGCTATTGCTATATCACCGTACATACCTAGAGGGAAAGTGAGATATAACTATAACAAAATAAATAAGAAAATAAATGTCTCAGAGGGGGCATTCCTTCTTACATCTGACCATCTAAAAATGCTGGAGTCCAGTAAATCAGACATTAGTTAAAATACAATAAAAGAAAGTTTCTTACATTTTAATTGAACACCAATATTAATATATCCCTAATTGATTTAAGATTTTTTTAAAAAAAATGTCATTCAATAAATATAATGGATTGCTTTTTTAAGTTCAAAAATACTAAGAAAAATAAGAACAAGGTGAAAAATGGGTTTTTTAGAAGTTTAGAAGGTAGTTGGACAAATACACAATACAAAAGGTCAAACTATACAACAGTGTTAAATCTTTTCATTTAACATGCATATTTTAAAAAATTGAGTGAAGCTGATAATTATCAGAATTATGGCAGGCAGAAAGGAAGAATTTAACTCTTTCTTTTTCACTGCAGTCACTGGATATTACTCTTAATGAAAACAGCATCTTCAAAAAAGAAAAAGGAAAAAATAAGCCTCTTATGATTAACACTTTTGTTACCAGTGCAATTTGAATGAATGACAAAGGAAACTAATTTTTAACTCTTTGTGCAAATTTCTGTGCATTCGCAAACAGTAATGCTTTTTGTGCTTTTTTTAGCCAGAAGTGCATTATTGTGTTACAATCTGCAGCTATTACCATGTTTTGAAGTTCTTCAAATTGCTATCTAGATAAAATATGAGGCTAGATTATTCCAATTTATTTTTTTCCAATATAACCAGAGTCCCACATACAAGGGAAACACATGTATGTATCAGCAGTGACATCTAGTGATCAGAAAAAAACAAGGACAAATATTGTGAAACCAGAAGTTGACAAATATTTTCCTTTTAGGAAAAGAATGCAGCCTGAATATCTCAAGATACAGTCCTGATGTCCTTTTAGATGTTGTCTGAGCTTCTTACTACTAATAGAAGGATTTTTTTTTCAAAAGGTGTAAGATATTATAATTGCATATGACAGAAACGGTTTATATCTGTGGAGGATGAGATCCTGATACAAGGGTTAAATACTGTAGCCAAAATTTGAATGGTGTTCAGAAAAAGCTAGGCAACGTCAATGAAACTCAGGATGCCAAAGAAGGTGCATGGTGTAGAAGACTACTTCATGTTGCTCATTCTGCAACTAGGAGATATTTCAGGCTGAATCTGCATTTCCTCAGAAGAGCTAAAGCTACAGTATATCTAGTGCTATTCCTGAGCATTCCTTTAAATTCTCATCCCAGTCTCTGCAGAGAGATATCCAACTAGAGCTTTTATCACTTGGAAGAGTACAATAAACCAAATGAAGAAATGGAAGTTGTAAATAAAAGATGCCAGTATTGTTCATAACTCATGCTTCAAGAAACATATGCCTTTAAGTATACTGAGCATACAAATGTATTTAATATTTCTTAAGAAAATGTGTATGGCCACCTAACTCATTCTCGGTGTCTCCAGGAAGCTTTCAAGGATGAAACCCCAATATAAAAACCAACTCCCCCCCCCCCCCACACCCACGCTGATGACAACAATCATACAAGCCACTTGATAGGCTCCATATTACTCTGGGGTTTCCAGGCCCATTGGCAGGACCATGAGAAAGAATGTTGAAGTGGAGACTAGTCTTATCGTTGAAGATATGATGTTCCACAGGGAGGAGGCCACTCAGAAAAAACTCTTCTTCTTGGACCCACTTGATGGACCTCTTTAGTAAAATCCTTACTCCCCTGTGAACTCTGTTATCAACTTAGATAAACCAAGACTGTTCAATTTAGGTAGTTTATTTTATATTTCTTTCATTCTGTTCTGAGCAAATCTGAGAAAAAACATTCCCAACCATACTTATCCCACATAAACAAGCAACATAGAATTGTACAAATTGTCACATACTGTAGATAATGCCACCTTAAATTGGGAATTAAATCACACATTATGCTCTTGGTTTCATTACTGTATTCCATGGCCATCATTCTCAACCAGCATGTTAGATTTGTGTTTCTAAAACAATGCCCAAATGGTGGGTTAAAATACCCTTAAAGGAATACATGGATTTGGAGACAAAATGTCAACTTGTTAGTAGACAGAAACCAGCAATGTGATAGTCTAAAAGAAAATGTACCAGTCTACCACACACTATAATCCTCCACATTTCTTATTTTCTAACAAATGAACAAAAGGCAGCATGAGGGTTAATTTAACTTGAACTGCTATACACATGAAAACATACTAAATATAAATATTTTTACATTTAATTCAAAAGATGAAATAGCAATAGTACTTAGATTTATATACCACTTCACAGTGCTTTACATCTCCCCTTTAAATAGTTTACAGTCAGCATATTGTCCCCAACAATCTGGGTGCTCATTTCACCGACCTCGGAAGGATGGAAGGTTGAGTCAACCTTGAGCGGTTCAGAGTTAAATTCCTGGAGTGAGCAGTTGAGTTAGCCAGCAGTACTGCATTCTAACCACTGTGCAGCTACAGCTATAGATGAAACCTATCTAAAAATGATAGCCTAAATATGAAAAACAATGTACTTGTCTGGAAATTTTCCTTCACTCTCTTTGTAAACGTAGCATTCAATGCTAGACATTGTTTAAACAGCAGTCATATTTTCCCATCCCACACTTTTTTACTTGCTGATCACAACTTGTCTAACAAACAGTTCTTGGCAACACATGCATTTGGAACAATTTTGTAAAGCTCCCATTGCTTAATAAAAACATTGTTGTAATATGGATTTTAAACATAATTTATTTTATTTTTATAAAAGAAGCAGAAATATGTGTGCTGGCCATAATACTAACTAAAAAATCTTTATTAAATGAAATCATAGATCATAAAAATGGGCATCTTCTACCTCCCTAAATCTCTTAATAAGGTAAAAGTCACAACAAGGCAGGTGGAAAGAGACGTATTTTGTAAAGTTTAACATACTCAGTCAAGTCTATATTATCTTAAGATCAGAGGTGTTAACATTTCTTCCCATCTTCTGTCTTATCATTCAAATCATGAAACTTTCATAATTTCAGCACTAATTGAATAATCTACCCCATTCCCTTGGTGGCTTTTTGTGTGTGTGTGACATCTACCCTGGAGATCTCAGTAAAGTAGACATTTTAAATGACTTTTAAGCTGGCTTTGTAATACTATACATACTATTCATTCTTTGGACACTGATCACTTTGTATAATCTGTATTTTACACCCATATTTCATATTAATATTTTGTGCCATAATCACAAAAGACTTCAAGGGCATAACAATGTAAACTTATCTGCTAAACAAACATAACTTCTCCTTTCTAAATTTTTGTTCTTCAACTTAAAAGTTTTGAAAGTTGAAAAGACAATGGGTGTGAGCCAACAGTATGTTTCAGTTAATTTTCCATCAGTTTATAGCTCTGTTATATTCCTCAAATTCTGATCTAGAAGCACCTAATACCAATGTAGGTGGGACTCAGTAGAAGTAAAAAACATTAAGGCAAATTGTTTTTAAGCTGGAAACTGAAAGAATATTTCATTGATGTATTTAAAACATAAGAATATTCCTAACAGATTAAACTAAATATGTATCTTATGAAGCCTACTATTCTAGTTTGTGTCCAGTTGGTGTGCTGATGGGAAGCCAACAAATTTGCTTCTGTTTCTCATCTTGAAAAGGATGCCCAATGATGAAATGTACTGGTCATCCAATATAATCCAGTAAACATTGACATTATTATCCAATTCTTTCTGAAAATCAACATCATTAATTGATTATTATCATAATGCACTTTAATTCCCTAGATTAAACTGAATGGTGGGTAAAAACTGTACTTCATTTTCTTATCCTAAGCCAGATCAAATGATACTAAATTCTAGTGTTATGGGGGAGGGGGGGAAATGAGTTTTTTATATCATCTATTTTCCATGCAAAATATAAATTCACACCGTATTCTATATCTTTCCCCCAAGCCAAAAAAAAAGCATTAAAAACTGTAGTCTTCCCATTGAGGAAGTTGCACCAGCTCCCTGACACTTTTGTCTTCCCTTTTCTGCACCTATTGAAGCTATACAGGTAGTCTTCAAATTACTATTCATTTAGTGACCGTTCAAAATTATAGCAGCACTGAAAAAAGTGACTTATGACCGTCTCTCAACTTACAACTGTTGTAGCATCCCCATGGTCACATGATCAAAATTCAAGTGCCTGGCAACTATATTTATGATGTTTGCAGTGTCCTGGGGCATGTGATCACCTTTTGTGACCTTCTGACAAGCAAAGTGAATGCTGAAGCCAGATTCACTTAACAACCGTGTTACTAATTTAACAACTGCAGCGATTCACTCAAACCCAAATGTGGCACTAAAGGTTGTAAAATGGAGCAAAATTCAGTTCACAAAAGTTTTGCTTAACAATGTGGGAATCAATTGCGGTCTTATGTTGAGGGCTACTTGTATAATATCCTGAAAATATGTCACCCAGAAATATATATAGAACTACAGAACAGACCAACATGACCTTTATTTATACATGAGATCATCCCTACAGAGGGGAAGCTTCTTTTTTTTTTTTTATGTTTTTCTTAACTTGGGAGCTATCTTTTTTTATTCAGGCACATATTGGACAATTCTCATTAGACACTAAAGTTAGTCAAATTTAGTTTTGGGATTCCCCTCTGAGCTCCTTTACATTTTTTTTTCTTTTGTATTACCTACTTTGCTTCTGATTGGTCAGCTTGATATCCTCTGGGCCACTATCACTTCCAGTTTCTGCTTATTACCAATCTCTCCCTCCCTTCCCCAGCGAACAGAATAGATAATGGCTACCTGGTGATATAATAGGTATTGTGGCTTAGCAGATCACAAAATCTTTCATCCTTTTACTTGGAAGACAATTAATTATTTAAGCTCTCTATCTAAATGTAATTTCCTAATAAAGATTTCTTTCTTTTTTTAAAAAAGATAATCATTAATATCCAGAATTCCTTCTGCAAATTTCAACATTATTGTTATTTCTCTCTGTATGCATATTCTGCTGCATAAAGCTATTCCAGCAGTTCTTGTTTATTCATTCTCTCAAGCTGAAGAAGTCCCTTCACAGCTGTTAGCAATCCTTTTTTGTTTTTACAGCCCTGAATAATTCGGTGTCATGTGCAAATCTGGGATTAATCTAATTGTTCATTCATGTTGAGTCCAAAGGTTTCCTCCCCTGAAAAAAGCTTCTTTTGAGTGAAGGAATCCTGGGAGACTAGCTTTATCAGAAGAATGGAAACTCTGAATCCAATAAAACTTCCCCAGCATAATACAGTAAAATCTCAGAGAAAGCTCCAAGATAATTTAATACATCATAATGAAACAGCAACATGATGTGACTGAACTAACAGGAAAAGTTTTGGTTCACAAACAGTACAAATTATATATATTCAGTGCACTCCCACATCCCCTTTTTTTCTGAAACCATTCCTTTTATTATGTACAACATCGGATAAAAGCTGATATAAATGAAGCAGTGCAAATATTCATGAGGCTATTTTTACAATGGCACTATTAAAAAATGAACCATCAGTTCTACATATTCCATATCATACTAAAGTATATGGAACAAAAAAGATGTGTACAGAAATTATACAGCTTCAATAAAATGATGCATTTTAAATGAACATTGTTAGCTGTACCCAGCTGAAGTATGCAAATGGCAGTAATCCATGCAAGAATTGTTGCCAAAAACTTGGAGCCTCAAACGATTTATTGGAATTTGGAAGAGCGGACTCCTGTCAACAAGTTATAGTCTGTTATTACAACCCAGGAAAAGATATGTTTTCACACGCTTTTATGATATATCGAGAACAATTTACACAGCAATTCTACCAGTTTACAACAGGACGTGTTTGGTACAGAGATAGGAGGCAAGCAAAAATCTTAGTCACAAGCAGAGAACCAGGGTTATTCTATTTTTGCAATTCACATTTTTAGGAGTGCGAGGGGAGGATGACACAAACCACATTTTGTGTTCGAGGCGGAGCAAACAAACTGAAATTCAGCTGGATCTTGTGAACACAATCTTCCAGCATGCTAGAATGGTGGCTTAAATTTGCCCTCAGTTTCAGCACAAAAAAAGAACCAGTTGTGCTTATTCATCTTTAAGAGGAAGCTATTCTTTATGAAACCTTGTTAGTTTGGCAAAGAAGAATGCATAGAAAACTCAGCCTAGGATTAAACAGTTGGCCTAATGACAACAAAAAAAAGCTCTCCATAAGAACAAAATGTATTTGGGAGAAGAAACCTTTTGATCGGGGAGCAATTAGACAAAAGGTTGGAAAAATTGGCGGGAGGCTGTAAAGCTTTAAATCCTGCTTGATATTCCACTTTTTTAGTGCTACCGTCATAGTTATTGCTACTATTGTTGAACAACAAAGAGAAGTGGCATGCTGGTGGGAGGACAGTCAAGCATGCAGAACTCCCTAAGGTGATGATGAGAAGGTGGTGAAGGGGTGACACAAATCACTAGACATACTAAATCAGCAGAGAAAAGGATAAGGATAAGAAGAGGAAATTAGATGTGGAGGCTTAAGAGAGAATTGAAGAATGTAGCTAACAGAGTGAGGGAAAAAAAAGATGATGTAAGAAAAACTCAATATGAAATCAGCTATGTTCAAATTCAGGAACTTGGGTATAATTTTAGAGAGACAAAACAACAAAAGGTTACCATACAATCACAGGCATCAGCAGGGGCATGTTGTAATGGCATGTTGGAATTTGCAACATAATGTCATGATTCCTATTTTATCTATTTTTCCCCTCCACTTGATTTGTAGAAGACACCTGGAAATATGATACTACAACTTAGAAAGAAATCCAACATTTTTGACTACATATCCATGGGCAAAAGTAAAAGAAACCAGATTTTTTTTTAAAGAAGTAAATTTCATTTCTGTGAAATTAGACGTAATGCTTCTGAAATACTAAAAGACCATGATGGGTTTGTCCGTTTTTAAATTCTTTTCTGTTTACCTCCTCGTAGCTTTATCTTTTATCTGTTAATACAGAGATGAATATGGCATCCTGGAAAAAAAGACCGAAGAGGGAAGCCTCTGAGACTCTGATCATTTAAGCACTAGGAAACTCTTTTCAATATTGGGCAGATGAACTCTGCTTAAATGGGGACAGACAAGGAAGGGATGAGTGGCAACATCATAAGAAGATACTATTTAAGACTGATTTAGTCTTCTATCATTTAACCTAACAGAATGCATTTTGAACGGGAAAAATATAGGCAGGTTAAACAGATCAGATGGAAGACTAGAACACATTTATTTCATTTATTTTTATTCTTTGTTGGGAAAGATAGCTAGAAATGTTTACTTCTAATCAACTTTTTTTTACCTTTTCTTTGCAACAAAGCCCATTTGAAATCGATAATATTCTAGAATAGAGTAGACAATATACTTGATATTTTGGTTTACAATTCCTGCTGGTTCCAACCAGCATAGTTATGTCAAGGAACTGGTGTAGTCCAAGACAAATGGAGGATATTAAATTGTACAGGTAGTCCTCAACTTACAATAGTTCATTTAGTGACTGTTCAAAGTTATAACTACACTGAAAAATGTGCCATTTACCAATATTGAAAAATGATTCCAACCTGGAAGAGTGGCAGAAGGGTGTTAATAAATTTATCTGGGGAGGGAAAAAG
>JANHFJ010004173.1:64135-75718 GCA_032468195.1 Cerberus rynchops | reverse complement strand
ATTAAATTTCTTGTAGAGCTGTTCTAGCCCAAGGTGGCACAAAATCAGGAGTCTGGTAGCACTTTTTGGGGGGTGGGGGAGGGAAGGGAGTAACACATTTCATTAAAAGGCACAAAGTCTTGTTCCATTTAATAACATTTGTTAGTTAGAAAACTTGCTACCAGACTCCTGATTTTTACATTAACATTATTTAGATGCTTACAAAGAAAATGATGTAGCACTGAGATATGTCAATGGGTCAAGCTTATTTAGCAAGAGAGGATCAGTGGAATGATGTGCTGGGATTTGTACTAATTAAAATGTGGCATATTAAAAGAAGCAAATGAATACATTGCCATTCTCTGTGGTACTCAAAAAAGGAAATACTAGGAACAGAGTAGAAAAAAGTGCTCTGCACATTATAGCACTTCCCATTTTTGACTACAGGGAATGGAAGTAAATAATTATTCCTATATTCAAAGATATATATAGTGCTTTAATTCTGTTTGCATTAAAAGGATTTCTTCTTTGGCTAATTGCTGTCACTACAGATGTCATGTTAAGGGATTGTATATCTATTCAGGAAGCGAGCAAAACCCATTCAGTTGAAGTAGCAGCAATTCATTCGTTATGCTATTTCAATGGTTTGGAAGAAGTTTATGGTCAGAGGACATTTTTGAAAGAGTAATAAATGACCCCTGTAATATTGTGTGTGTGTGTGTGTTTGTGTGTGTGTGTGTGTGTGTGTGTGTGTGTGTGTGTGTGTTTAAATCCCTGCTGCTCTGCTATTGTTGTCCTGCCCTCAGCCTCTAAAACTACATTCTGAACTGCTTGAAAATATTTTTGGAATTGTACACTTACTGTTTAACAAGTGAGAATGCAGCCTTTTTTCAATAATTGCCAATCATTAATGTGAATTTAGGTAATGATGGAGGTGGACATTTACCAGAAAGTGTGATTCTATTTTAAAAATGGCTGTGCATCCATTGTAATGTTCTGTTTCCTTTGATTCCAAAGAAATAATACAGGAAAAAGGAATTATAGTACTGAGGTACTTGCCTGACAGTATGAAGTGCTCAAACTAGAGAAAGAGTCAAATGTCAATGTAATCAACGTATAAAAGATAAAAGAATAAAGGAAATATATGAAAATGTACTGTACTGTATATATGAAAATAACAAATAAAAAAATAAAAGGATCAAACAGGACATAGGCTCAGAGCTGTTTATTCATGCTATCCTAGCTTCATCCCAAAGAGGTAATTTATTCAGCCTTTCCTTGCCGCTCTCCAACTTCTAAGCCTTCAAGCTTCAATATGAACATAGCTGTCAATGATCTAGAAGTCTGCTTGGATCAGGTGAACAATCAGAATCACCTAAGTACAGCTTCTCTTCAGACCTTCTGACTGCATGCATGGAGTTTAGAAAAAGGGCTCTGTGCCTGATCCAATTCTTACCCCAATTTCCCCTGACTCCACATTAAGTCAATGTATTCTTAATAAATAGATTCCTCTCTAGCAGGGATGCATGGATCACCTTATGAGCAATATCTATTCATCATGTCTGGGTAGATCTGTGGGTGGCTCAGTGGCTTAATGAGGCTGGAGATGGTCTCAGCTCCAGCAGTTCAACCCTGGGAGCTGTGTAGCAGGATGGGCTCCTGTCATTCATCTACTGCCCACCTAATAGTTCAAAAGCATGTTCTATGCAAGTAGATAGATAGGTACCATTTTGGTAAGGAGATGAGCTGTGCAAGCAATCATATTCCTGATGGCTTTGAAACTTCCCGATTGAGGCACCCGTTTGCGAGGCAGCTCCAGAAAAGGACGGGCGTAGGGTGACATTGCAGGAAGAGGCATTTACCTATCCTCCTGGGGTACACCTTGGGAAGTGCACAAGCATGTTCTATAACAGGATTGGTAACTATCACTCTGCACTAGCATTGTGATTTCCTGACTACTGTAACAGCGCCATAAGCTAATAATAATCACATTTGTGGACTCAGAATTGGGTTTTCCTATTAGTTCCTCTGCTGGGTACCAAAGACAGTTTTGCCTTTGTTAAAGAAAGACACACAGACACACATAGATATAGAGGTCTATAGAGAGAAGCTACACAAAGAACTTCTGATGTTTCTATTGTCCCCAGCAGTCTTTGATTAACATTGAGAATTTAGAAGCTGGAAGGGATATAGAAGCAAAGGACTAATTGCTTTTTTCTGTAAAATAGGTCAACACAAGTTCCATGCTTGGAATTTCCTGAAAAATAGGATGATTCAGCAAGGTCAGCCAACCCTTACAAAATGAAGCATTATGTGACTAAGCATTTCTACAGCACATGAGCCATAAGTGATGTTTTCTTGATTGCTCTGTCATAAGTCATGACATTTCATTGATACATGGTGAGAGTACAGTACTATATGCTACAATTGCAAAGAAACACATAAGTAGAGTTCTGTAGTAGCAGTACCTACTATAATAATGATCACAACATCACCAAAATGTTACATGTGACTAATAGCAACCCTGCAGGATTTATTTCTCTGTAGTTTCCATTCATGTTACTCTGGTAATGTGTGAACAAGATCTGATTATAGTCCTTCCAAATAGAAATGTTATTAGGAAACACATATTGACATGGAAAGGCAATATGTCATTAATTCAGGAGACAGCCTTTTCTATCATGGTTCCTGCCCTCTGGACCTTCATTCCTACAGAGATCAGACTTATTGTACCCTGCTGGCCTTTTGTAAGGCCTTAAAAAACCTGGGTTTGTTGTCAAGCCTAGGGCTTGGGGTGTTTGGTTGAGCCTGCGTCATGGCTGTATTAATTGTTGTTTGGGATTTTTTTTTTAGCCTTGGCTGTTGTATGCTATTTATGATTTGGTTATCTTGTGTTTATCTTGTTATTAAGCATTACTCACATGAGTCATGTATTTGAGGTAAGCAACCATATAAATTAAATACTGTTGCTCCTCTCTTAACAACCCTAATTAGGACCAGAAAATCCAATGTTAAGTGAAATAGTTAGGAAGCAAGATATCACATGACCACACCGACTTATATTCAGGCAGTCCCAGAGGTGCTTATGAAGTGAACCACTGTGTGTCATTAAGCATGACATCAAATGACCACAACTCGTGGTCAATTATTATTACATGTACTGTCTGCAGATCCTTTAAATTTTGGGGGGACCTTGTTTAGTAATACCAAGTGTTATTATCACACAGATTAAGAAACTAGAAGCTCTGGATATTATTTTTCTTGAGTGCCATTAGGATTGTTGTTTTTTGATAATACAACCAGAAAAAGGGGGGGGGGGAAACAACCACTGCAAAATTATTTGAAGCAAGATTGTTTCCCTATCTTTTCTCCCCCACTTTCTTTCTCTCACTATAGAAGAATCATGAGGGGAAAGGCCATAGTAATGAAATGAAATTAAATGACATAATTATCAATGTCAGTGATTCAGAAAAAGAGAACTAGGAAGAACTTTTAACAAGGGAAGAAAAGAAACAGAATTACATTTTGGCAGGGCTGGGGGGGGGGAAATGTTGAGACCTTTGTGAGAACACGTTTAATTTAAAAATATCTTTGAAAGGGAAAGGTAAATAGTTTTTGAGCAATGACCATGGGGACATGTTTTAAGTGTTTTTGTTCTAACTTGTTCTGTCCCTAGGTTGCAAATGGAAGTTTACAGTGGTCAAGCTGGGTCAAATATTATTTACCATTATCAGCTAGCCTTCATTTTATGGGCCATAGCATATGTGAAAGAGAATTATAATATTGCACCACAGAGTGCCAGATATACCTGTGTTTTCATATCTATGTCTGAGATTCTGTGGATAAAATAGTTCTGTTTCCCATTGTACTAAAAAGAAACGCTTTCTGGCAGCTATAAAAGAAAGACAAATGATTGTATTGATTGGTTGTTCATCCAGAGGGAAATCTGGGATCTCTTTCTTTCAAACATTTGTTTGGATTGATCTCTGTCATTTTACAAGAAAAATATTTGCTTACTCACAATCACTATATCCGTGGAATAATAATGCATATAATATTGAAATCCATCCAGTTGCTTAGGTGAAATATTTTAAAAAATATAATTCACCAGTGAATGCTTGCCATGGGTTTTCAGCTTTACCTATTTTTCGATGTGAACTTACTACCGCACCCCAGATAGTCTTGGGAAAGTGAGGATAACAACTAACTTCTGGAAAATTGGAAACCATTGCTTTCCGATGGCACCGTTGCAGAAGAACAACTGCTTCTTTGGTACACATTGTTTCCACGGAAATAGACTTAACATTGGATTTTGGAACTTCATTTAAAGTTCCATATTCATTAAGAATGTTGACTAGGGAACTTTGTTATGAAGGAACAATAATGGGTGGCAACAATGTTTGGCATACAATAATGGGAAATGCAAGCTCTTTTCCAGTCAAGGAAATTGTGCAGTGTGATGACAACAAGCCTATTGGTTGGGGATGACTGTTGAAGTCAACCAAATTTGAAGTCTAGCCTATTTAGGATTTAAAACAGTGGTGCTTCCATGCACATTAATGTGCATCCATTTGGTGATGGATTTTTACTTCTTTTGCTGATGACTGAGCACAGAATACAGCCAATTCCACCTTTAATCTTCCCTCAGGCTTGAGTGTAAATTCAGCTGAGAGAGTGATTGCTCCAAGGTCAGTTACTCAGTGAATGTCTGTATAGCTGACTTAATGGGGCACTGATTCTTAAGTGTTAGTATAAGCCCTGAACATAATATATTTACCATTGTTAGAATCTTTGAAACTAAAATAATACCAAGCAGATTTAGGGCCTTTGAATAGCAACTATAAATTTTGGGGACATATGGGACACACTCAGTTATTGTTCTCTACTATTTTATAAGGAAAACAATTAAAATAACATTCCAGCTGATGCACGATCATCATATTTTCTTATGTTTATTCATATAAATCAAGTTTAACCTTAATTAGTGAAGCGGGATGGATTCCAGTCTGTGGTTTCTTTAAATAGTATATTTTATGACACTGGCCACTTACACACATACTCTGGCATGGTATTATAATTTTTAAGGCTGAAGAATCATGAACATTATGCATGCACATACATAAATCCATTTTGTGGCATAATTCATATGCATACTCTTTTGCACAGATGTTACACGAACTGGACTCATATCTAGCAGGTACTCACTTGGGTTAATCTGGCATTTGTCCTTGTAAATTCGTCTTCCTTAGAATCAATTAATCTTGAGAATATTGGAAATTACATTTGTAAAAGGAAAGATACCATATTTCCATCTGGCAACAGTTCTTGAATAACAGCAACTGTACACATAAAAGCCCTTTCCTTTGAACACTTATGGATGAAACTTAATATTCTTCTTTCTATAATGTTTAATTGTTGTTGTTGTTGTTGATGATGATGATAATAATGTAGTACAATAATTTTACAGAGTACATCAAGAAATTGCAGCTTCCTGCAATAACATGAGCAGAACTGCAAAAAACTGCGCTACTTGAAACAACATACATTTTGAGAAGGTACTTGTGGGTTTTAATTGCTGTACACTGCCCCGAGTCCCTCAGGAGAGGGGGCGGTATAAAAATTCAATAAAATAAATAAATAAATAAAAATACTTGGTCAATACCTAGAATGCCCATATCAACCATCAGTGCCAGTCAATAACATGACACATTTTTAAATGTTCAGTTGACTGAGTTTCATGTTTAATGAATAAAGTGTATATAATAATAATATAAACTTCATAAACCTCTGGCATAAAGTGATTTACTGTGAAATTATCCTATTAAATGTCCAATTTAGAAACTGTTATATGGATTTAGAAGGTATATTATAACTTGAACAGATTTAATTGATGTTGCCAAACATTGTTGAATATAAAACACAATTTAAAGGTGGGCATTTAAACTCTGCAATGCTTATTTATTTATTATTCTGCTTTATTATCTTTTTTTAAATTCAAAGCTGTTTTACATATTGGAATAAGAGATACAGCCTGTTCTACCCTACACAAAAGCATATTGTTATTTCTGATAAATGGGTTTCAAAACCAACGTTGTGTTTATATGGTGGTGTATTTTTTTCAGATATTTATGGTTAAGTTTTATTTTGGAAAACTTTCTTTTAAAATGAAGACCAGAAAACCCTGTGCCATTTCTTTTGAGCATGTTGGCATTTGATCATTCATTATTCCAGTTTAAACCATTCCAGCTTCCTTTTTTATACGTGTGATTATTTTCCGAGTGTGAGAAATAAATGTCAAGCTTGAGCTTGCTTGAATTTCTAAAGTAGCACATTACATGTCTGTGGGATTGCAATTTCTTAGGACTTTAGCCATTCTCTGTCTCATTAAAGATACTGTCTCAAGGGAACCTCCTGAAGTATCTATTCAAGTTCAAAGGTATTTGGCTGAATGCAAAATGTAATGCATGTATGGAGTAAATATTGGATTTCTTGGCAACTATTCCTGGTATAAAATTGGAACATTCTCTTCTCTTCTTTCAAATGATGTAGCTGTTGAAAGTTACCTTTAAATGCAGAATGAGGAAGCTTCCAATGGCAACACATATACAGCTTCATTCTGCCTTCTGCTTTTTTCTTGCTCCATTTTTCCTTTGTATGGCATTGACCATAAAGAATTGGGTACAGTCACCATCCAACAGGAAGACTGCTCTTGGCACACATGTGCAGGCTGTTCTCTTTATTGTCTGGCTTTCATCATAGACTCACATTTCCTACTTGTCACCACCAGGGGTATCCGGGACACAAAATGAATGGGAAGCTTCAGTAACCAAACTGTACAGGGCAGCCTGGCAGTTTAGCTCTGAGTGATTCTGTGAAATTAGAGATCCATGCAGCAGAATCCTCTCTAGGGATTGCTGCTGTTAGGAGAAAAAGAGCAGATCTTGTACGCTGCGTGTGTGGCTGCCTGTGTATGAAAGAGAGAGAAGACGCAGAGTGCATCTGACTGAACCATTTGGCTACTGGGAAGCCCTAAAACACAGAGAGAGAAGAAAGGAAAACAGAGGAAGCCGGAGCACAACTGAAGTGCAGAGCATCTGTGTTTGTCTCCTGATACTCTTGACACTTTGGGGTGTCTCATTCAACAAGACCATGGATTCTTGTACTGAAATCTTCTTCAGGCTGTTGTTTCTAGTCCCTCTCCATCCTTGGAATATATTAGCAGCCGGAGATATCTGTGAGTATTACCAATGGATATTAAACTTAGACCAGACTGTTCTGAAAACTTAGGACTTATTGTAATGAAATCTGGACTTTAGAAAGGGAGTTTTCTAAATAAATCAAGACAGCTGCAATCGAAACTGCAAATAGATGGGATGAAAAGATTTCAGTTGCTGAAAATGTGTCATGTCCTTGCATTTTTCATTTACTGATTTGACCAGAGTCAGATCAGAGCAGTTTAGGGTATGATAGCCTCTGGGGAATTCACATTTCACTATTAACTCCATGCTGTGCTGTATTACTTTCCCTCCTTGCCCCCCTCTCCCCCATCTGTATTTTATTCTCTTCCCCTCCCCACCTGCCCTTTTAAATGTTTACTATAGAGCAGCACAATATTTAGCAAGGAGTTAAGTCTTTCCTGGGAGACTGCTGACATGCTGATACTCTCTGCTGCATCAGCTTTGCATTTAGCAATGTGCAGTTTTATGGACAAGGATGCTTTTCTTGAGTGAAGGAAGAGTAACTCTCTTTATCATAAAAAAAAGCACAGCAAATGCAAAAAGGACAAGATGTTATGGAATGTTCATTGATTAGGAAGAGAGTAATGTTCATGTGTGACCAGGCAGTAGAAGGTTAGTAATGTTCATGTGTGACCAGGCAGTAGAAGGTTAGTAATGTACGTGCGTGACCAGGCAGTAGAAGGTTAGTGGCAGTATGAAAATGGTGTTCCTCCTTTCGTTTTTGAAAATACAATAATTTGTAAAGGAAACCTCTGTGTAACTCTTGAACTTAAGAGAGTCACTAACTTAGTAATCAGTATTTCTTATAGATATGGGATAAAGAGGTCCCAAACCTAACTCAGACCAAATTTTATGTACAAAGTACATTATAGGCAAATGTATGATAGTAACTCATTTTTCCATCCATGATGACTGATCTTATTAAGTGCCTCAGTTAATAAAAAGCTTAAATTTGCATTAAACATCTTAACTGGGGCTCCAGTCCATGTATTCAGATTTTCAATTCATTGATGGAAGTTTATGTGATGAGGAGACGGGGGAAGGAAAGAAACAAGGAATGGGGACTTGAGTTAGGAGGAACTGGAAGTAGAAAGGAATTCATAAATAACACAGTCACACCATTGAAAATAAAGCTGCCAGTTGTGAAGACTGGCAAGTGAAGAAACAGATCAGGAGGAAAGTGGCATGATTTGATTGGATCCTATGCTTTAAAGACTGAAATACTATAATTAAAAAGCCCATTCTTTGCAGTGGAGAACTGCCTGTGTGTGTTTCTCTTTCCGTCTGTCTGTCTGTCTGTCTGTCTCTCTCTCTCTCTCTCTCTCTCTCTCTCTGTGTGTATGTGTCTGTGTATCATTCATTCATGTTACTTCATTTGACATTCAAGTGCATGGAACAAGTTTTCTCTGTAAATTCCCTGCTGCAGTGTATCTCAATGGAGTTTATAAATTTATCATTGTTCCATTTCTTTTTTTTTTATTTCATGATTTCATCCCTTTGTCAGAAGAATATTGAAACTGGATTGCACTATTTGGGTAGATGCCTCTTCAATCTATAGTAAAATAGCACTTCAGGAACTATAACAGAGCAGCAAAGCACTAGAGGTCACTCTTACAATTTAGGAAGCAAGGCTGGGAGTAAATTATAGCAAACATCTTTTTGTTCTCCACAGAATTATGATGAATAAAAACATCAAAGATCACTGCAGTGATTATTGCCTTTACCCTATGACACACTTATATATCTTAGGTGTTATACATCTCTTAGGTGTATAAAGGCATTCTTTTTTGTTCCGTACTTAATTTGATGAGAACCAATAATTAATATACCTTGGCAGTCTAATGAATTCTGTAGCCATTTTGAGATGTTACAGATGATGAATATAAAATCCAAAGATCTTGCAGAATTTAAAGTAGTTTGCAGTATTGATATAAACCAATTTATGTATGTTCCCAGCTCTGTCCAAAAGAGCATAGCATTGCATTAGCTTATCTGTCTGATTTTTAATGACATTAGGTTTTATTCAGATTTAGTCACTCTTACCCACTAATATTAACGAACTTAGTTAATATTATTAACTAATAATATCCAATTGACTTCAGTGAGACTGATGCCTACTTAAATTAAACTGGATCCATTCCAAATTTTAAACCATGTTTTCCTAAAATTACAATTATGCATTTGTTGCATAATTGTTGTTAAATTTGTTAAACAAGTTTAATGTTATATCATATTATTAAAAGTGGGTTCATCCCCTTGATCAAATTTGTCAGGATTTTTTTTAAATTAATGTATCACTATTTTTATCATTTTGCCTTGAGTGTCTGTATAAGTTCTTCTACCGCCTATACAGTAATATCAGTAGACACTAACAATATCATTCCAAATGTTTTCATATTTTATACTCTTATTTCAATCATCTTATGCAGATATAAGCTGCAATGTACACAGTAATGTTTTCTATAGAGTTATAGAGTCTCATAAAGTTAAGATATAGTTCTTCTTACCAGTTCTTACAGTTCTTTTTTACCTTTTCGCATAAATGCATATGTGAAAGTATGTAAATGGTGACAACTAAATCCTAAAGCTTTCAAGTTCAATCTATTTCCTTAGTTCTTCTATTTTTTTATTGGGGATTTTAATGTTAGACCTTCAAGTCCTATTTAACCTTTCCCATGATCTCAATCCTTACTTGGGACAGTATCTGTGAGAACTTAAAGCTCTCTCAAGAGTTGACTTATACATTACTCTATCAATAACAGTGTTTTGCTACTTACTCTGAGCAACATATTTACAGAGCTGACTACATGAGCCAGATATAAGAACTTCTAAAGTTCTTATTTAAGTTATTTGAAACAAGAAAGCCTTATCAGATGGGCAATTTAGCAGAATTCATAATTATTACTTTTCCTTCTAGATGAGTATTGCTACATATTTTCAATTTTCAATTATATATTCAATTTCACTTCACACATGTTGTGCATTGACAATAAAGGATTGAATTGAATTGAATTGAATTGAATTTTCCATAGATGCAATCAGTTTCCCTTGGAAAAAAATTCATTCTGAACAGTGCAGACAATTCAAAGCTGTCTCTTGCTAAAGAATTAAAACTTCTGAAGCAATTGGAAGATCTATGCAGCCATAGATATGAAACAATGAAATGGCATACCAAAACATTAAAGGACAACTGAAATCCTTAAAAGTATCCAGATATGTTTTAAATGTAAGTTTTGTTGTTTAAACTTCTTGACTATTTTGAAGATAGTAACATTTTCCTAGTCAACTCTCAGGAATGGAGATTTAACAATATCAAACACTACCTTTCAAACTTTGTAGGAATGCTACAAAGAGATAGCGTACAGAGATGCTGCAGAAATTATAATTAAACTTTGTATACATTTCACTGTTTTAAAGTAGTAACAGTAATTAATCAAGGTGTGGGATAAAGTCCTGCAAATAAGTTCTCAAAAAATTTTATTGTTTGTTTCAGCAAAATAAAATTTAAAGTTAAGAACATTTTTAAACTTTAAATCTTCACATCAACAAATGAAGATACCTTACCAACCATCATAAGTACCATTTTATAGGATAGGTATTTGGGCTTGCTGTTAATTGTGGCATGGAGATTTTGAAGAATAAAATTAATTTAATAGAGGTAAAATGTAATGCAATCCTATAAATAGGTGCTCAGAAGTATTCCCAATTAAATTCAATGGGACTGATTCAAGTGGATTTGAGCTTCCTTCTGGACTTTTTGTTGTTCCAGTACAACATAAAAGGTCTTGGGACATTTTAGCAGGAAATAAAGGATATGCTGACAACACAGTTCTATATTTATCTACATACTGTAGAAGAAAGTTTAGTGTCTGTCAAGAAAGTTCCAGCTACATCATAGGAGCACATTTTATTAAACTCACTAAGTATTTAAAAAGAGAATTTAATCAAGAGTTTAGATTGTATGCTAAAAAGTTTTGTATGCTCAATTGCCTTTAATCCTATAAACATCTACAGAGCTGCATGAATATCATTTCAAGATCTGAGAAAGATTAGTATTAAATTATATGAAGATTCATCATACTCTTTCCATGAAGTTAGCTTCTGCTGGAAGAGCAAGGTCATATAATATTTTCTGTACCTTGATAGCTGGTATTTAAAAAAAATAGAATTATTGTGATTGTGTATCAGTTTAAAAACTACTTTCACTACTCTCACTTCATCTGACCTGAAATAATTCTATGTGTGCCAATAAAATCAACTTATTAAAATCAATTTATTACTGATTAAGCAATTATTACGACAGCTTTATTGTTAATAAACAGATGATTTATATGCTTTAGAACAGGGGTAGGGAACCTTGGCTCTT
>JANHFJ010004171.1:318036-330548 GCA_032468195.1 Cerberus rynchops | reverse complement strand
AGTTCTCTGAACTGCTTAGAAAGTTAACAACTGGTTCTAGCAAATAGGCATGAACTGGTTGAATCCCACCTCTGGCTGGACTTCAAGATTTGGTGAAAGTTTTATTGTTATTTTTTATGCTGTAAATATGTTGTAACATATACTGTAAATAAAAACAAACATATCTTATGCTGTAAATAAAATATATTTTATGCTGTACACCATCCAGAGTCAAACTATTGGAGATGGGCAGCTTTTTGTAAGTAATGTATGGCTGTGACAGTTGCCCATAAGAAAGCTGAATGCTGAAGAATTGATGCTTTCAAATTATGGGCTTGGAGAAGACACTTGAGAGTCCTTTGAACTGCAAGGAGATCAAAACAGTCAATCCTAAAGGAAATCAACCCTGACTGATTTTTGGAAGAACAGATAGTGAAACTGAAACTCAAACACTATGGTCACCTAAGGATAAGAAAGGAGTCATTGGGAAAAAAATCCTGATGTTGAGAAAGATTGAAGACAAAAGAAGGGGATGGCAGTGGATGATATGGGTAGATAGCCTCAACAATGCAATGAACATGAATTTGGGCAAACTCTGGGAGCCAAGGATGGACAGCGGAGCCAGGTGTGCATGGTCCATGGGGTTGCAAAGAGTCAGACACAACTTAGTTATTGAACAACAACAACAACAGCCTTATACATATTGTAAATAATAAAACAGGAAAAGCATCCCAGAATGGAATTATTTGGAGAGTGAGTCCCTTTCATTTTTTATGATTTCTACAGGAAGTGAATAACTAAATACTTAGATTCCTATGCTTAGAAAAACTATTTTGAAGCATTTGGTACAAGGTTGTATAGAAAGTTTTCTTAATGAAACAATATAAAGATAATAAAAATTAAAACCAAATGCCACTTAGTTTTTTCTCTGAAATCTATATTTCTACACAAGACAAGGGGAATGATCTGTGGTTATTAGTTTGATCTGAAAGCATAATAAACAAATACACATGCTCATTCCCTATCTATGCTCTGAAGTTGTACAGCCTAATGATTTCCACCTCATTAGTCTCTTTGCAAGAAACTCCCTCCTGACTGCAGGCTGGAAGAATTGTCAGATAATTTCCACATGCCTCGAAAGAATGCCTGGAAAGGATCACAGATTGCAGGCTTGGTTGCAATCCCTTTGCAGACAGTTGATGGCTACATGTATTTAAATGACAAAAGAGGCATCATGCAAGTCTAATGTACACCTCTTGAGCTTCTCATTGACAGGATCCTGGCCATATATTTCTTTCACTCATGGATATTAGTGTATACCCAGAGTTCTGAATTTGCAGAAGCAGGCGGAATACTTAGCAATATGTTGGCACTGTTGGGGGGAAGCAAAACTGTTTTATATGATTTAATAAGGCCATCATATTCATTCTTTAAATGTACATATAGTAGTCCTATAATAGTCACAGATTGCCTGTCTATGTTAAAAAAGTCCAGTCCGGAGACTTTGAGCAACCACTTTATAATGCCTTGGTAAGATCACATTTGGAATACTGAATCCAATTTTGGTCACCATGATGTAAAATTGATGTTGAGATGTCTAGAACATGTACAGATAACAGCAATAAAGATGATTAGGGGACTGGAGACTAAACCATATGAAGAACAGTTGCAGGAATTGAGTATGTCTAGTTTAATGAAAATAAGGACTAGTGGGGACATAATAGCAGTTTCCCAATATCTAAGGGGCTGCCACAAAGAAGAGAGGGTCAACCTACATATTCTCAAAAGCACCTGGAGGCAAGCCAGTAGAACAGCTTGCCTTCAGAAGTTATGGGTGCTCCATCACTGGAATTTTTCAAGCAGAAATTGGACAACCAGAATGGTACAGATCTCCTGCCTGAGCAGGAGGTTGGATTAAAAGACCTCGAAGATCCCTTCCAACTCTGTTATTCTGTTATATGGAGGTAAGCTTTCAGACATAGTCCAGGTTAACATTTTTAGGCATTAACACATTTAAAATATAAATTAAACCTAAAACAAAGCTGAAACATCATATCATAATATTCTGCGGTCCTTGAGAAACATAAATTCAAATGTGGAGTTTTTAATTAAAACTAGATAACCTGTGACCCTTTCGGTCAATCTTTTGGATATATTTCCATACTTAAACAAAGAAATATAATGAGGGAGGAGAGAAAAACTGGGAGCAAAAGCAATTTCCAACTTCCTGCTGTCTTCCTCCATTGACTTTCTTTGTAGGAGACTGGCAGGGAGCACTGAAAATGATGATCACATTATTGTGGCTGACTATGGCACTGTGGCATCTCAGAAGCGCCCACAATTTGCCAGATTTCAATCCTACAGAAGTAATAGGTTCCAGATTTTGGACATTCATTTAACAACTGTGGCAAGAAAGGTTGTAAAATGTGGCAAAACACTTTGTAACAACTGCCTTGCTTAGCAGTGAAATTTTTGGACTCAATTGTGGTCATACATTGAAGACTATCTGTAGATTTTATACTATCCTAAATAGGACTGTAGGGACATAGTGGCCAGTTTTTTTCTGAAGCATAATGAAAATGTAAAGTTACTGGAAGTTAGAATATTGAAAATATCTCCTCCTCCTCTCATCTTCTTTTTAATTAAACATTGGTTGTTAAAACAATAATTACAAAATCTAGAAACCTTCCCTCCCTCATTTATACACACTCATTTATGGTAGTCTTCATCCTTCCTGACATGTTCTTTTGAAAGCAGATAACTTTCAAATATTTCCAGAATATTGTCATGGGATTTTGCTGATAAAGTTGTTTTTGTTTGTTTGTTTGTTTGTTTTTCTTTGGCAGAGCTGGAAGAAGTTGACATATTTTTTTCAATACACCAGGCAGAAACTTTCATGAATCCTTTCATCCTGAACTTATTAGTTTGAAAAGAACTGAAATCCAATCCACCCCACCCCACCCCAATCCAATCCAATCCAATCCAATCCAATCCAATCCAATCCAATCCAATCCAATCCAATCCAATTCAATTCAATCCAATCCAATCCAATCCAATCCAATCCAATTCAATCCAAATCTCTTTTTGCTTTCCAAGACAAGAAAGATGAGCACACCTTCCCTTTTTTGTTTATCCAGATGAGCTATCATTTCTGTAAGAAATTGTCTGAGGATGTTTTGAGGCAAAACTTGTTATGCTTGGTCTTCTCTAAAGCTGATGCAGTGTTAAGGGAATTGCTAACAAGAGCTGTGGTTGAGCAGTGGTTAAAATGCAGTATTGAAGGCTAACTTTGCCCACTGCTGGCAGCTCGATCCTGACTGGCTCAAGGTTGACTCGGCCATCCATTCTTCTGAGGTCAGTAAAACGAGAGTACAGATTGGACAATATGCTGATTCTGTAAACTGCTTAGAGAAGGCTGTGAAGCTCCATGAAGCGGTATATACTGTAAGTGTAAGTGCTATTGCTATTGCTAACAGCTTGGTGCTGTTCATCAAGGACAATAGACTTGTATTTTTAATATTTGTATACCTTTCTTTCTAAATAGTCTAAATAGTCTATTTCATGAACTAGTATCCTATGGCACATCCATATACTTTTCTTGGTGACCATTTGAAAGTGTGTGATGCAAAGCCATTTAGGGAAGAAAGGAGATAAAGAACTCAAATAAAATCAAATTGTATTCATCACATGCACAGTCATACATGTATGAAATGCAGTGAAATGTGTACTCATAAGAATTCTGGAAATGGTGGTGATTTATACAGCTGTCTGAATACAGTTCAGCCACTGGTAGCATGAAATTCCAGTAGCATGCTTCTGGAATTGTACCACTCAGCTGAGCAACAAAGTAATCTGTTCCAGCCCTACAGAAGGCTCCGAGCTCTTCAAAAGATAAGTGAAGAGTAGTGTGTGGGGCCTGGTGGGGTGGGAATCTAGTTGTATGCCTCCTAGAGCTGCTTCAGCAACTAAAGCGGACAATCAGTTAAATGAATGAAAATAATATCAAACCTCTTGTTTTCTTGAGAGGGGCATCCCTTATAGATAACGAAGGAAGAATGGAAACAAACTCTAAATGGCTTTCTTCCCTTTCTGTCAATGCAGCTCTATTGAAACCTCTCTCTCTCTCTCTCTCTTCTAGCCTGATGCTTGTAAATCTCTCCCTCAATGTGTACATTTTCCTTCTTGTTTCAGCCTGACAGCCCCTTCCCCTGCATTCCCCTGGGTCATCCTTCCCTCTGCAGCAGAGGTGAAATTCAGCAGGTAGTAAATTTTCTAGGCAGTTTGGAGAACTGGTTGTTAGAAGAAATCTCCTTTTGTTTTTTTCAAAGGGTTAATCCTGTAAGAAAGGCAAGGAAAAACCATTCTGGTGTTGTTTCTAACCTAATCTTTATTGCCCTGCTTACAGAAACTGCCCACTCAGTGGCATGACCCACCAAGCCATGCCCACCAAGCCACGCCCACAGAATCGGTTGTAAAATAATTTGAATTCCACCACTGCTCTGCAGATCAGAACTGATAGTTAGATCTTGGCACAGAAGCCTCCTGCCCTTCAGGCTTTCTTCAGCCCTCTGAAGATTTTGCATTGTGTTTTTCCATCAAACTGGCAAACCCACTTGAGAAGCTTCATTAGGAAGACACTTCCTCCTAATCCCTATTGATAGTCTTGTGACACACACACACACACACACACACACTTTCCAAATGTTGCAACACACACTTTGAAACATGCTGGCTTAGTGAATTCCTGAACATGAGATTAGATTAACGTCCTATAAGGTAGCTTCCAGCTCTTTCATTCTGTGATTCTGTCATTCTAATATACTACACCATATGCTTACCTACAAGCCTTTTCCAACTGTGTCCTCCGGATGCATTGGATCAGCCAACATCTAGTGGGCAAACAACTGAAGACAGCTGAATGATTATGTGAAGCTATTATATGTGCATAATAAAGTGCTGTGTTTTTTCTGGTTTTTAAGTCATTTAAGCAAGGCATGCAAGTTAGCTAAATTCCTGTTCAAACATCTGATTATCTTGCCATTTATTTTTGAATGCTATATGTTAGATTTGATAAAGGACAGGCACAGACCTGGGTAGAAGCAGTGATCTTTATTTGAGTCCCTGGTAGCATCTGCCTAGGCTGCAGGCAAGCAGCTCCCTTTATCCTGCAGCCAATACAATTAATGGAATTTCCCGTGGCACACTTGGACCAAATCGAAAACTTCATCTGTGCAAGCACAGGCACAACACCCACACACCTCCGGCCTGGCTGGCGCTGACTGTCCTCCTGATTCACACTGCATGTGTATTCGTTGATGCTTTCACTCTCTTTTTGTCTTCGACAGTAGAAGGCATGGTGTCAGGTCATCTCTGAGGGTTGCAGTGCATAATGGGTTTTCAATTTTTCAATGTGAGTGGTCCATGATACTTCAGTCACACATTGGGGGACTACCAGCATCCTGGACATTGCAAAAATTTGCCTCCCACAATGGTTCAGTAACAGGGCTTGTTTCCGATCATCTGAAATATCTCTGAGTTCATTTGTTTGGAGGAAACAGCCGAATTGAAGGATGAATGCGTCCCATGTCTTGGTTTTCACATTGAACGGTACAAAAGAGATAGCGTATGACATGCTGTAGTCATTGTCTTTGCTTACCGATTAGTCCATTCGTCCAGATCTGGTCTTATTCTCAGAATTCCACCTTTGTCACCAGTATTAGATTCGATAAAGGAGAAGCAGAAACCTGGGTAGAAATGGTGATCTTTATTTGAATCTCTGGTAGCATCTGCCTAGGCTGCAGGCAAGTAGCCAATACAATTAATGGAATTTCCCATGGCATGCACGAACCAAATAGAAAACTTCATCTGCGCAGGTGCAGGCACAGGTGCAGACACAACACTATACTAGAAAGGGCTCTAGTTTAAAATATTTCCTTTTTTTCTGCATGTTTCCCCCCCTTTCAATGTCTTAATTTCAAATGGTGTGGAATGATTCACTTAATCATTAAATGAATAATAAATTGGGGCCATACTAGTATCCATTTTTCTTCAAGATAATTAAGCAGAACTTATTGGATAACCATGATGGCTTGTTTTTGGAATACTGTTGATGCATTGGCAAGCTGTACAATTGTTGTAAGGCATTCCTGAATAGGTCCTAGGCAGGCCTGGCAGATAAGCGGCTAATTTCAGTGTCACAAGGTGTTGCTATCAGGAACTGAGGCTAGCATTGCCATCCATTGCTGGGCACCTGGCCACAATGGCAAGAGGCAACAAAGCAGGTGGATGTTGATACTAAAGCCATTTTGGAGTACATGGAAAGTCATTTGCCATAAATGTGCTTTTGAGATAGAAGCAGAATTAGCAGCAATGGCAGTTCACCTACCTTGTTGAGCAAAGGAAGATGAGAAGGATGGATTGGGATTTGCAAATAGAGATAGCAATAGCATTTAGAATTATATATTCCCCCACTGGGCTTTATAGCACTCTCTTGGCAGTTTACAATGTCAGCAGTATTTGAATATTGTCCCAACAATCTAGTTCTTCATTTTACTGACTTCAGATGAAGGCTAAATCAATCTTGAACCCATCAGGATCAAACTCCAGTAAAGTATAGTATAACTTTAACCACTTGACCACCAGGGCTTCAAGGTATTTAAAATATTGCTGGTCAGTCCCACTAACATTCTGGGCCCTCTAAATAGCCAAAATCCCAACCAACATTGCCATTTTTTTTTAATACTGAGCAGATTGTTCAGTTTTTCAGTCACATTGTATTTTACTTTTGAGTGTTGTGTCTTATATATGGACATTTAGTGGTCTGTCACTATAGAGCTGATATTGGAGGAAAAGCTCAAAGTTATCCAGAATTAAATCAATAATACTACTTTAAACTCAAGTTTCTTCAGCTGGGAAGACTTATTTGATTTAAAATGTATGCTTTCTTAGATGTTGTTGGAGTTTACCACCTTGCAGTTAATTTGAATATGATTTGAGTCTGGTGAATTTTTCACTTTATGTTCCCCTCAGAAATTTCAAGGCATCTGGTTCTTGTTATAGTGTTATAACCTTGAAGACTAGAATAGTTTAGGAATCATTACCAGGTCTCAGCTAAATATGACCCTAAAAAGCTCTATATATTTTTATTATATTGTGGAAATCAGTGAAACAGAGAAAATGGAAAAAAATCTAGTAATGAGAAAGTTAAACTTTAAAATACTACAGAGTTGATTTGATGACATGGATAGCTATATAAATTTGATAGACAGATAAATACATTTGCATCATCTATTCAAGATAAAAATAGAAAGATCAATATACATTTCATTAACATTTCAAGAGATTGCTAGTCTAAACTGTACCATGCTAATTCTTTGCCAACAGAAAATGAAACAGATTCCTTTTTACAGAAAATGATTTTATCACATTTATCACAGGATCAGATTTCCAATCTTCATATCTTTTACTTCAAGATTTTCTCACTGCAATTACAAGACCAGAAGACCTTCTCTTGATGACTTTTTAATTAATTAGTATAAAAACTATCTTGGGTTGTTGTTTCCTATTTTCCTATGTCTGTAAATGCATTATTTTTCTCCCTTCAAATAAATCCCCATCTTTTAATTTTAATGAGATAAGCATCTCAGTGATTCCCAAGCAAAACAAGGACTTTATGGCATTTTCTAACTGTAGGGCTATTTCCTTGATCAATTCTTTAATAAGGCTAAGCTTTTGATGCTAGTTTGGCCTGTAGAGATTTTTAACGATTTGCATTTCTAGCTATCAAAGTAGTATCGTCAGCACAGCAGAGGTTATCAATATTTCTTTCTCCAAATTTAAAACCATGCTCGTCTCTTTTTTTTTCCCAATCCAGCTTCTCTCAGCATGCATTCTGCATACAATTTGAATAAACAAGGAAGAGAGTGTAGCCTTGTCTCACTTGTTTGTAATCCTGAAGCCAGACTATTTCAGTGTTGGATAATTCACCTTCAATGGCCAGAAAAGAAAAGAATCTCAACATTTTTTTTGAAAATGCCAAATCCAGTCTAAGTGTCTGACTGACAGTGCAACCAGTCATAAATAAATAATCTATTAAAAGTGAGTATTAATAAGAAAATAGAATTCTCACATTTCATATAATAATAGAGCAAAGTTTAATTGTTCTAGTCTTTGCGATTACATTCCTCGTATCATTACTTAAATAATGGGAAAGTAATAAACCAAGCTATTAGATGCAGTAGGCAAAAGGGTTCATCCACTTGTCCCTCTGACTATGGCACAGATACACCCACAAATGGTGGGTTTTTTAAAAAAAAATGCTGTCTCCTGATGATATTATCTTTTTCTCATTGCTCATTGACATAACTGGCAGCTTATAATTGTTTTTAGCTGTTTCAGTTTTAGGACAGTTTTAAGATAAGATTTGCCCTCTCCTAATACCATATTTGTCTTGAATATGATTTAGTATGCTTATCAACAGTGTGGTTGATGGTACAGCTAGGAATAGGATTTGAATCACTCTTCCTGGGTATACTAGGCTGCTCCAGGTATACGTTCTTCCCTCTGGCTGCTGAGATTGGGCTGCAGGAGATTCCTGGTACCTGCTAAAATATCTGCCCATGTAATGCTGGGTTTGCAGTTTTCAAGTGTTTGTCAGATCTTATGGAAACTGCTAATAAACATAGGGTGAGTATTCTTTAGAAATGATGCTTAAACACAGGGCAAACTTTTTTTTGAGACAGCCTGGTTACTTTACCCCACAGAAAGTTAATTTAAATTAGGAAAAGAATCTGGATTCCTTCTGCAGCATGTTCTTGATTCTGCCATCACTGGGTGCATTGCAGGTTTCCCACAGTTTCTGACAATAAGGGATGCATCTTATCTAGAAACCAGGAGATGATGAGTTCTGGTCTCACTTTAGGAACAAAGCCAGCTGGGTCACTCCCTTTCAATCCAAGGAAGGGGACAAGGGCAAACAAATTCTGAAAAACTTTGCCAGGAAGACTACAGGGGTTTGTCCAGGCAATTTGTAAGAAACAGACATGATTAAACAGAAGGAAAAAAAATATGTTTTCCACTTTTATTGCTTTGTATAAATACTTCATTCCAGCTCCATATCATTCCACAGGCAACTACCGAATATTGCTGGCCATAAGACAGAACTGGGTTTGTTGCTATTCCCTTACAGCATTTGTTGAAGACACATCTCATTGTTAATAGTTGCTTTCCCCCCTTCATCCTGTGTCTCTCCTTTGTGCCTATAACATATTAGCAGGTTACTTTGTGGACTAGGACTGTGTGGTCTTTCAAAGATACAAAGAATGGAACAACTTTGTATCTGTGCACATTAATGGCAAATGACAGGTAGCCAAATGCATCATTCTAAGCTCCTTTGTACCCTACCATCACCACCTTATCCCCCCCCATTAGAGAGATGTGAAGACATCTCAGAAGACAATGCTTGAATAGAGGTAAAAGGAGGGAATCTGCTTTCCTTAACTTATCCTGTATGTAAGGGAAACTCCAATTAGCAGCCATATTATTGTGACAAAAGGGTTTAGCAATTGGGGCAAATTATATAGCAAATATATATTTTCTACAGCAGAGAACAGATAAATTACTTGGTTGTTCCCTAAGTGTTCCCCTTCATCTTTAAAGGCTTCTACATCATCATAGCTTGTAATATTTAGTATTCAGCTCACACTTGAAAAGCAAAAGCAAAATAAAACCCAAATGATAAAAAAGTGCAATACAAACTTTATTTATGAATAGGAAATGAATTATGGGAAATTTTAATGATATTTTGATATAAAATTTAAGAAAAAAGATTTTCACAAAACACTGATAATCTTTATTGAACAAGCAATAAGACAAGAGGATCACCCAATTCTAGATGGCCGTATGATACCCACAAAAACCACATTTCCTGTTTAAAAATATTTTCTAATTAACAATTGCTATGATTGACATTTCTGGGTCTTGGTTAATTGATATCTTTTTCCACTTTTACATGTTTCCCTAGGAGGAAATTGAACCATGCAATTAAACTCACATTGCTAGCAATATTTATTGTTGAAGAATATGTTTAGGCAATTGTCTGCAGATGCCATTCTTTTATACTGTCTTCATTATGCTTACTTTGCGGTTGTGGTTCTTGTTCCCAAGTTTCATTTTCTTTAGCTTTTGCTGACTCTTATTGTTTTCCCTGCTGAAAATAGTTGTTGCTGTTCTTATGTGTGTTTCAGTGCAATTCCTTTGATTTCCTTTCTTTATTTTTCAGTCTGACCTTTGTGGTCACCTAGAGCAAGTGAATTGTTTATTTCATGCTGTACATTGGATGCTAACAATACATAGTTACCCATAACAGAAAGATGTTTCCTCCTTTTCCAATATTAAGTTAGTATTTTCTTTTATTTCTATTTAATTTATTCCTTCCTTTTCATTCTTAATTCTTAAATGCATGTTTATGCATTTATTTTTTATTTATTTACTTTTGATCCTCAACCAGTAAAAAAAAATACAAAGTCACGATCCACTAGAAGAAAGCCTATAATTTCTTAGCCAGAAATTCAGGTAAGATTTCTGATAGTCAGATTTATAAGTGCCAGCACCATGGGTGATAACATTGACAATGTAATGGTATATGAGTTATATTTTAAACCATATGGGTAAACTGGTTCTCCAAATGTTCCTCAGCTGCAATTCCCAGTAACTCCAGCCACTGTGATCATTTGTGAGGAATTGAGAGTTACAATTTAAAAATAGGCAGCTTGTCAGAGGTCCCTCATTTTTTAAATTCCTGATAGATTTATGCCATGAAAATGGAATACCCTATGTAACACATAACTCTTTAAATAGTTGAAAAAGACCAGAAACCCCAATGAAACCAATAAAAAGCATCTGCATGTAGGATCACTTGGACTTGTAACAGACAATCATCAGTTTAAAGCTATAATGACAACATTTGCAAATACATATATGTATGCATGCATGCATGCATGTAAGTACGTTTCACGTTTCTGAACAATTCATCTCCTTCAAAGGGAGACTCTATTCATGTCTATTTTAAACAAGTTACTATAGTTGTTTAGTTAAAGAAACATCAAAGGGTAAAACCTATTCTAATATTCTGGTTTGTTTTATTGTTCAACTCATATACCATTATTATTATTATTTATTTATTCCACATACTGTATATCTATGCTTGTTCTTTTTGTGCATGATTCTTGTATAAATTATTTTTAAAGATCAGAAATAGAGATCATGGTTAAAAATCAAAATTGCTTCCTAAAAAAGTTGTCCTATGTGTATCACAAGCTTACTAAACAAGGAAGTGTTACCTGTTTCATTTAAAATTGAGTAATGAATACAAGTCACATTAAATTAAATTTCGGGTTCTGACCCAGCTCCCCAAACACGACAAATCCTCTGAAGCGAACTCAAAAAGATGCCTTTATTAGGAGTGCTAGCAGCCCTGGCAAAAAGTTTCTCTTTCAACAATGGCTAACAAGTCAGTTCAGCCAGAAGATGAATAGTTGTCTGCCACATCTATTCATCTCCGCCCCCTGTCTTTTATCCCCAGAACTAGGGTGAAGCCTTGCTTTTCCTTTCCCAGGATCAACACAAGGCTCTTCCTTCCTCAGGATTAACACATGGCTTTCCACTGGTCTCCTCTCCTTTGCCTTCTGCACAGCTGTGCATCAGGCACTGAACCCACCTTCATCAACCACCTCCAGACCTGGGGGCTGTTGACTCTCCATTTGAGGGGCTGATGGATGGTCCAGACTCCATTTCCCCCCCACTCTTTGTCAGCTCCATTCCATCTTCCCCCTCGGAGCTCTCAGGTTGCCTTGCTGCTGGCCCTGACTCACATACCTACTCCTCCTCTGATTTGGTTGCTGGAGGTGCCAGTGACCAATAGGTCACAACAATATATATCTTGAGCTTTTGGAGCATAGTGGTTTATAAATCTTATAAATACATAAGTTTGTATCTGTGGTAAATCCAAGTGACATTAATAGGATCAACCTCTGAGTAAATACACATTGGTTTGTGCTATTAATGTGATTCCATTTTAGAAGTTCTGCCATGCCAAAAAATCTGAATAGAATGCCATTATTGCTACTTCTCTGTGTTATTGTTCCTTTAAAAAAAATTATTTACATGATATCATAAATGTGCATAGCATGTTACAGTGCTCTTTGACAAAGAAGTAAAATCTCTCACCAAAATGTTCAGCTTTATTTATGATATATAAATCTAGGAAGAAGAGATGCTATGAATGGGTAGCAATTAGTAAGAAACAAATACTATTTTTCTCTAAGGGGAATCCATTGTCTTTCACAGTGTGTTCCTAAGGGGACTCAACTATTCATTCCCTATCATTGATAATGCTCCCCATTTTTTCTAGAACAATTCTTAAAAAGCTGTACTAAATTCCTTAAAATTAAAATACAGCAGTGGTGAAATTCAATTTTTTTTTACTACTGGTTCTGTGGGCATGGCCACAGGATTAAACATCACCAAGCACAGAA
>JANHFJ010004171.1:226125-238514 GCA_032468195.1 Cerberus rynchops | reverse complement strand
GGGGCCCAATCCCTAAAGTCTCTGTGCTGGTACAGTTATTGTTCATAGTAGCGGCCAGCCATGTCCTCCAAGTCAACCCCAGAGAACATTGGGGGCATTGCCGTTGAACCTGTTAAGTTCCGGGTTGCCATCACCGTGGCCGAGGAAGCTGGAAACACCACCATCATTGTGGCCGAGAAAGCCAGAAATGCCACAGGGCCAGGTCGCGAAAAATGTTGCCGTTGTTGCAGCCGAGGGGCCCAAGAGCAGTCCTCACTGAAACTCCACTGGGGGGGACAAGGCTGACCAAGCTGCCGCCGCCAGAGGCACTCCCCCACCTCCATCGCCCCAGGCCGGGGAAGGCCAAATGGACCAGGCCGCCAGGACCGCCATTGTTGTTCCAGGTGCTCCCTCATCTCAGGCCAGGGAAGGCCAGGTGGGCCAGGCCACCGGGACTGCCGCTATTGCTCCAGGCACTCCACATCTCAGGCCGGGGAAGGCCAGGTGGGCCAGGCCACCAGGATCATAGTTGTTGCTCTAGGCGTTCCTCCACTGGGACCACCTCAAACCGGAGAGGATCAGACAAGCCAGGCCGCTGCCATCCCAAGCCGCAGGCCAAACCATAGGCCATCTTCACTGCCTCCGCCTTCTCCGCCGCCATCCCGCCACGAACACACCACTGGCTCCACCCCAGCGAAGAAGCCGAGAATGCTGCCGCCGCCACCATCGCCACCCTGGGCAAAGATGTCTGGGAGGCTGTCATCGTCCGAGCCACCGAGATCTCACACCCCGCTGGAGACCAACCAGACGGAGCCTAGCCAGGCACTCCAGGCCGCCTCCAGTCAGGCCGGCTAGACCACAACCACCACCCCCAGTTCCTCCAGCTCACCGCCATCTCTGCCGTCTCCGCCATCTCCAGCATTGCTGATACAGGCCCCCAGCTGTTTCCAGGGCCAACCAAGTCTGGTAAGTAAGTAAGTCCAAACTTCTCAGTTATTATTCTCAGCAATAGTTAGTGTATTTTGTTTTTTCTGCCCAGAAAACAGAGTGGGGACACGGAGACGAAAAACACGGCCACCATCTTCCTTCCTTCTTGTGGCAGTTCTAATAAAAATACCTGAAAAAGACCAGGTTGCCTATCAGATGAGAATATGTGATTGGCTGAACTTATACACATTCAAATGTTACTGAACTGAACTGCTAGGAAATCCAGTTACAGCAAGATTTGAAAGGCAACTGATTTCCCACCCATAACTGAGAGGAAATTGGAATTCTTCTGATAACTGGCTTGGAAGGAGATTTGAGGCTGATACCAATTTTATCTGGCCCTCCAATTTTTCCGATCAATGGTTTATTGCTACAGTTTCACTTTTACATTTTAGGTGAAACTTTTAAACTTTTAAACTTTTGTACAGTACTGGGTGTACTAGATATACTTTTGAATTAATGAGGTCTTATTTGTGAAGTAAATCCAATAATACATTTTTGAAAACACTAATAGAATAAGGCAAGGCAAGCTATATCATAGATGGATCTTAAAAATTTCCCATGTTAGCCTACACTTTGAGACTGAGATCATATTTATAAACTCACAATCATTATATTTATCTCCTGAATCAGCAAACATATGCTTAAAACAGATTATCACAATTTTAAAGCAGGGTTTGTAAGCTTGTGTGGCTTATCAGGTAGTGAATAGCTTTTGCAATATTGCAAATATCCCCTATATTGATTCTTTTGTTGCATTCTATTTTAGTGCATAATGGTTGGTAGAACCAGATATTAAAAAAGGAATGCAGTACTATATGTGAACAGTGAGGATTGTGCCCAAAAGTGGGAAATGGTAATGAAATTAGAAATGATATTTCATCTGAATGAAAGCAGCAGTTATTCAAAGCATTAATTTACAATAAGGATTTTAGAGAAATTGACCACATAGATCTTTTCGCAGAACATTATGTCATATATCAAAACCCACTGGGATTTAGGACTGTAGAAAAACAGTTCAGAAAAGTTCTATGCACAATATTGTATATATTAAGGAAAGCTGCATGCAATCTCAGTGTTTTGCACTAAAACTGAAAATATTCTCCAGATTTTTATAATCTCTTACTTTAAAAATTAAAGCAGTCCTTGCTGTTTCTTGAGGTTGTTTCTTGAGGCCACTACCTCGGCATCATTGTGGATCCTCTCCTGCCGCTGCTGCCTCGGGCGGGCCTGGTAGTGAAAATAGTAACTACTCTAGCTACTAATAGCCAGATCCTTGCCTGGAAGAGAGAAAATGGACTTCTGTGGCTAAATTCAAGGTTGGATTATACTTATTTGATTGCAGCTGGCTTAGAGCTGGTGGGAGCTCATATGGAAAATGTATTGCTCAGTGGATAAGTTTACTATACAAGCAAGCAAGATGGATAGATTTGGTTACACTGGTAATGGGTATACAGTTGGAAGAGTGAGGTTAACAACAAATATTAATGAATAAAATAAATAAATGTAAAAAAAACCAGCCATTCAATTACTAAAGATTATTCTTAGCTAATTTTAAAAATAAAAATGCAACAAAATAAGAAGATCCATTTTATTACCATGCCCATAACAATTCCCAAATTGATGCCAGGTCACCAAACAAATCCACTAGCCTTTTTAGATCCAAGGAATAAGATTTACTTAAAATCTTTAATGCATCCTTTTCATATCTAATTCTCTAGGTGTGATTAGTCTGCTTCAGTTTATAATGCCCATTGTAATGGATTTTTTTTTTTTTACAAATGACTTGAATCCCTGTGCTTAGGCACTCTTATCAATGTTGAGCCACTCATCATTCTTGTATGTTGTAAATTCATTCTAATTCTTCACCAATAGTTCATAGATGCAAAATCCTCAGGGACCTCTGAGATGGCAATAGCACACACCTCTTTTTAACATGTAAATGAAATTCTAAGGTTGCACCATGGATGTTGTAAAAGTGCATGGTAAAATAACAATATTTGGGTTGTCTATATATAGTCCACTTTTCTATGTGTTTACTCAAAGATCAATCACATGGAGTACTTTGCATCTTCCATCATGTAAATATGCATGAAGTTACAATTTTGCTTGGATTTTAAAGCAGCAATAGAATTGTAAAATTGGGAATTGGCATTTAGATTACTGGGTCTAATTCAGTGTAGAATACAAATGTAGATGACCATCTAGCTAGCATCTGCTTGGACTCATCCCTGAAAGAGTTGCTCACCACCTTGTATTTGGTTTCATTGTTGAACTGCTTTTACCATTAGGACTTTTTCCCCCTAGCATTCAACTAGAATCTATCTTTTAAAAATAACAGTGGTAATATTTTATGTTCTATAGGAAGAACAATACATTTTATTCTTGCTTGGAAATAAATTTTAAATTTATGTCTTCTAAGGAAGCTTGCAGTGGTTTAGATGGTTATCTAACAAAATGAAATTCAGTGTAGAGAAGAGGAAGGTTTTACAGTTAGGCAAGAAAAACCAAAGGTACAGATATAAGATCAGGTGAAACCTAATCAATAGCAGTAACAGTGAGAAGGATCTTCAGCAGTGTACAGCAGCAGCTGAAAACAGAAGGGCAGAATCAAGGTCACATGAAGTATTAGTAATGCTTTATAAAACCTTAGTAAGACCACACATAGAATATTGCATCCAGTTGGTCCCCACAATATAAAAAAAGATGTTGAGACTTTAGAAAGAATCCAGAGAACAATGACAAAGATTATTAGGGGGCTGGGGGCTAAAATATATGAAGACCGGCTGCAGGAATTGGGTATGTCTAATGTAGTGAAAAGAAGGACCAGGGGTGACATGATAGCAGTGTTCCAATATTTGAGGAGCTGCAGTAAAGAAGAGAAGGGTCAACCTAATCTCCAAAGCACCTGAAGGCAGGACAAGAAGCAATGGATGGGAACTAATCAAGGAAAGAAGCAACCTAGATGCATCTACTGTTTTGAAACTGGTGATAAGCACTGCAGGCCCTGTAAGGTAGTGGGAAATAAAGAGGACTCAGATCAGCAGGAGACTCTTAAGTGACTTTATTAAGGGTCTGATCAACTAACAGCATGCTGCAGGCAATTTATAGGGAGCTGTCACCCTGCAACCAATCAAATCAAAGTGTTTTCCCATGCTGGGAATCCATTACGTAATGGATAACTTCTGCACATGTGCAAACACAGCAGACCCTTTGTAATTTGATCTTGTGTGAGTCACAAGCTGTTTCCAAATTATCCTACCTTTCCCTGACTCTCAAGCTATGTCTTGCCTACAATATAACATCTGACTCCAATTTGTCTGCAATATTTTAGCTTTTTCATTGCCACCTTTCACAGCCTTTCATGCACCTCCCCTATCTTCTGGTTCCGTCTGGTTTCTTCTTTGCCTCTGCCTTGACTAGCAATGGGTGAGCTAATAGTAACACACACACTTTTCCAACTTTCGCTTTATACTGCTCTTTGTTTTTCCAAAGATAAGGGTTTTTTCAGAGTTTTGGAGACCCAAATGATTGGCAGTTATGAGCATCTGTTCGCTGTTGCCATCCATGCCACATGGAGCCTTAATAATAGATGTAGAGGTTTTATTCTAAAATTACTTTTTAAATTCATAGGTTTACCAAAAATAATTATAATAATTATAGTTAAACTATAATTTGATATTAATGTAACAATTCTTTACAAGCAGACTCAGGTTTAGACAATTCCTTTAAAAAAGACTATGTTTGAATTTCATATTGTAAAATAATACAGTGGACAAACTTTGAGAATCAGACAGAACTAATGAAATAGTATCACCTGCACTGGTGTGTACTTCAGTAAGAGACAATTCAGAAAGCAAAAGCTATTCTAGAATGAGCAACCAGTTTGCCTTCCGTGCAGATCTTTCTTATCTAGAGCCATGATGTCATAGTTAGAATGCAGTACTGCAGGGCTAACTCACTGCTCACTCCAGGAGTTTGATTCTGAGC
Organism: Cerberus rynchops; assembly: GCA_032468195.1. NCBI lineage: Eukaryota > Metazoa > Chordata > Lepidosauria > Squamata > Homalopsidae > Cerberus > Cerberus rynchops. Next base: position 233,558 of record JANHFJ010004171.1, on the reverse strand, counting down.
GGCTGAAGGTAGACTCAGCCTTCTATCTTTCCAAGATGTGTCAAATGAGGACCCAGATTATTGGGGGCAATATGCTAACTCTATAAACCACTTAGAAAGGGCTGTAAAGCACTGTGAAACAGTATATAAATCTAAGTGCTATTGTTATCAGCATCCCTTTTGGTGCACATCATTCCTTTTAATGAGTCCTCCCCAAAAGATTATTTGTTAACAGTTACACATTAGGAATAAAAACACCATTTCTCTTATATTCTCACTTTAACATCCTACACAACTGAGTCCAGCTATTTCATTAGGCCAAAAGAAAAATCTTGGGGATTGGATGGTACAGGATAGGACTGAAGAGAAAAAAAATGGAAAAAATGAGGATCAGAAATTAAGAAATTACACTGAAAATGAATATATTTGCACATCATTAAAATTATAAAGGTAAGATATCATATATACTCAATTCCTTCCCATATGGAGACACCACCAGCCATTTACAAAGCAGTACATTGATGGTTCTAAATGTATGGCTTGATACCACATCAAATAATTGGCCAAAAATGTTTAGTACAATGAAGTACCATAAGGATATCCTAATGGTCTCTGTCTTCTTGTTTTGTGGGTGAACAAATAATGGATAGATATCTCTACAAGACCCCTTTGAGCTGCTATTCTAGTGGCCCACCACCATTGATATTTGTTTAAACTGTTATTACACAATCGCCCAAAGAACATGAGACAAATGGTGTTAGGCAACAGAGGGTGGTGTATTTATTGCAAGCAAAGAAAGCTCCTTTCTTTATCCGTCTGCAGCCTAATACCTTAACTATGATTATAGTCCTAAGGCAACTAAGCATATATTCCTGGTTTTGTTGGTATGTGTTGGCAGCTTTATTGCTAGGAAAGCATGGTAAAATCATAATGTCAATCAGACTGCTTTGGAAATGCATTTATGTGTCCCTCCAATCAAACTCAGGGAAATGAGAGAAGAGTTTCCTTGCCCTTAGTGACACTGAATCTGACTTTGATTGGCTCTTGCAATGATGCTCTTGAGTTAGAAAGTAATTTCATTGTCTTCTTTGTTTGAAGAGAGACATGATCTGGTTTTTCTTACATTTTCTTGAAAAGAAAAATTCTTGTTCCCTTTGGCCTCATCCCTCTCAATAATGTCCTTTATTCACAATTAAATCTAAGAACTCTTAAAAATAATAATCATATAGACAATGTTAAGTAATAATGATTGTGTCCATATGGACAGAATGCTTAAAATGTCTCCCATCTCTGTTTCATCATGATGAAAGAATATAAGCAGGCAAGCAGAAGGTGGATGAAATGCATTTAGATCAACAAAGGACATAAGTATATAAACCAAAGAAGAAGAATCATAAGTAGCAAATTTAGTAATATGAGCCCAGTCCCTGAAACAAAAGGCCTTCCAACACCCCAGAGAATTTTTGATCATTGGCCAAGATTGAATCTCTAAACTTTCACATTATGATTTATAGCTATGACCTTCTCTGCATTGGTGGCAAGAAAGAACCATACAGTAATATCCATTTTCTTCCATCATTTCAGAGCTTTTTTTCTGTTTCCTATTTCTCAATTTCTTCTATTCCTATTATCTGTGTCTGCCATTCATTCTGGATGCTTTATGCTTTCCATTCAGGGCTGCCTCAACTGACCATTTCTTTATGTCAGGTGAGATACAATTATTACGCCTTTATTCCAATATTTGGCTTTTTCTTCCATGTACTATTTTAACTGACTGACACTGACCGGTTTTTCTTGCTTATCAGTATTGTATGTCTGCCCTTGGGGACCAGGCTTTCAATCCCTTTATTGGCACAGTTTTATATTTTCCTTCTTTCTCCTAACTCATTTCTTCATGCCACTGTGTGTCTTATCTGTCCTTCCACAGAGTCTGCATTGGTGTCTCTGGATACAATTAAAAGCTCAGAAAGTCCCAGACAGATGGAACTATTGTGTCCTGGAGTTACCATATCTCTTTTAGCTATCCTGATCAATTAGGCAGATGGAAAGAACTCTTTTCACCACACATTGAAATGATAATGGAGATGCAAATCAAAGCATTATGATTGGGCAGCATCTACTATGGCCTGAATAGCAGCAAATAATGGAGTCCTCTACTATCTTATCAACCTAGAAAAGATTGTAAAAAACTGGGGGTAAAAAAGCTCTGTACTCATATGCATACTCTTCATATGCACTCATGGCGTTCATATGTAATCTGTGTGAGGGTTAAGAAGCTAGTTTGACACAAGGGAGATCTAGTTCCAAGTCCATCCTCAGCCATAGAAGCTCAATGGGTAACTATTTCCCACAACCAAAATAAATGGGAAACCAGTGGGAATTCATGGGAGGGAGGGAAGAAGGAAGGAAGGTCATGAAAATATGCCCAATGCTGATAGTTCTTAGGTGTTATAAATCTATTGTCAAGCCTAAAAGGGGAATTATATGCTGTTTGCTTTTTCATTTCTTGTCCAGATTAGCTCTCAGCAATACTGCCCATGCTAGAGAAAAAGAGAAGCAACCTAAATATACATTATGCCTCCAGCAGCCTTGCAAAAAATAACATTACTTCTCCGGATTGCATCCTTGGCAGCTGATCTGCTATAAATGATACTTGCAAGTCCCTGGCTTTATTTGTTTTTAAGTATGATTGATTGATTATTCTTTATGATTGGATGCCATTCTATTTCTCCTTCTGACTGAAATTTCTGTTCTGTTTCTTCCATTTGCAGTATAAGTGGACATTATGCCTTAGGCCCTTTGTAATCATTTCCCTTCCCTCCTTTTTCCTTTTTTGCTTTTGTCTTAAGCATGTGCATTTTCAGAAGGTTCTTTTTTTCCTGAACAAAAATATAAAGGATGGTTTCTCTTGCTACTTCTCTCACTCACTTGCTTACTTTCTCATCACTGGATGTGAATATGATATTTTTCTGTCATTTTCTTGCTCTTGAAGATTCTGTTTTTTAGAGAGAGTTTGTTCAATGAAATAAATCTTGACTGACTCACAAAAACTTTAGATCTTGCAGACCCTATTGGTTTCTCTGACTAATGAAACTACACAACCATCAAAACCTAAGGCTATGTAGATGAGGAAGGAAGGAAGGAAGGAAGGAAGGACGGAAGGAAGGAAGGAAGGAAGCAAGGAAGGCGCTAAAGCTGTATATTATTGCCATGTGTTAAAGCAGGGGTCCCCAATCTGGGCCATGGCCTACTAATGGGCCATGGGGGGTTTGCAGCTGAGCTGTGGAAACGGCTGATGAGCACACACACACACACACACACATCCTCACTCACTTGAGCAGCAGGCGAGCACTTGTATGCTCCATTTAAGTGAGCAGCAGGCGTATGCACACTGCTCACCCAGATGAAGCTGTCCATGTGCTTGCTGGCCACTAGCATGGAACCATCCCATCTTCCTCCTCCCGCCAGTCCTCAAGGCCAGAAATGTTGGGGCACTCTGTGTTAAGGCATTGAAAATTGTACTTTTTAATTTGGTATTCAATACCTACCCATTTTCTCTGGGCAATGTTTCTTGTCATATGAGTTATGGATTAAATATTTATAGCTAGGGATGCACAGATTTTATTGTTATTTTATGGTTTTGTAAATCACCCTGGAGGCAATTATTTCTATCCTGTATCAAGGCCGGGCAATAGAATTGAATATGACTATTCTGACTTGATTCTGGATATAGACATTCCTCTAATTATCTTGTGCCATGCATATTTATTAAGCCAATTTATACAGCCACCCAATTCAGACACAGTGACTCTGAACACATCAGTATAGGGAGCCTTACGCTGAGAGACTGTGGGCAAGTCAAGTCAGTGGTGAAATTCAATTTTTTTTACTACCGGTTCTGTGGGCGTGGCCACAGGATTAACCATCACCAAGCACAGAATTAAACTTCACCAAAGTTACAATGTAATAAGGGGAGACTCAGATTCTGTGAGCAAGGCAATAAAGATTAAGCTAGGAACAACTGCCTTATTTACAGGATTAACCCTGCAAAGTGGGGGAAAAAAACAAAAGGAGATTTCTTCTAATAACCGTTTCTGTAGAACCGGTGCGAACCGGCTGAATTTCACCTCTGAGTCAAGTCCTTTTCCCTTACCCAACAGTCAGCCTTCACACAGCGATCGTTCTAAGCCTTAGCACTCCAGATACTTAACCTTGTATCTGACTTATTTGGTGATAGGTTCTCAGATATAACTCAGCTTTTTGCTTCATTTCAAAGCAGAGTGAAGCCATTCCCTTGCCTCCTGCAACCCACATAAATTGAAACCTTTATACAAGCCTGTGCTCCGGGATTTAAATTTTAGCTTTTTTTTCCGTACCTTTCTAAGTTAATAGAGGCAATTCTGTTGATGGGCTCTATAACACCTGATCTGTGTTGGCACAACAGCCCTTTCTAATGTGGAACTGCTGGTTTCTCCCTTACCACCTTTCTTCTTTACACCAAATTACTTAGCAGCATTGTTATTATGGGGAAAAATAGAGGACTGATTTTTCCCCATAATAACAGCCCCCTGAGTTCCTGGAGGAAAAGGAGGATATGAGTCTAACAAACATGTGCAAAATTGGTGGTTTTAGCAAAGTAAAAATCAGAGTAATCCTCTACTTCCTTCTCCTCCTGCACATAATCTCTGTATACTCAAACAAGAGAAACAACAAATACTTCTTTTTTCTCTTTCTGTGAACTGTATAATTTTCTTTCTTGATTTAATGTATACCATTTTAAGATTATAAGTGTAAAAACCTACATCCCTACAATGCAGAATCTAAACTACTATCAAATAAACAAGTTTGTTAGGAATAATCTCTAAGCCTAAGGTTCACATCTGTTTCTCCATCATATGGGTCAACCAATCAATCAGTCAGTCACATATTTATTACAGTCAAAGATCAGTGCAATTAAAAATACTCAAAGAGCACCTACTTAAAAGTTCTAGAATAAAATAATTACAAATAAAAAATAATTCTAGGTTGAAATCATAACCTCGCAGCCTACTTATCAGTTGCACATAAACAAAAGCATAACCTAAGCTATATTGTATTATTAATAATTTAATTGTGAAAGTCTATGGTTATTAGGTACTAAAATACAACAGGGGGATATTAAAAGATCTGGTGCATTAATTATATAAAATTATTATAATGGAGTATTCATCAAGTCCCAAGGAATCTTTCGTGTTGCTGTGCAGAATGTAGCTATGTGCACAGTGACTGTGATCCATTCGTATTTAAGCAACCACTGGAGATTAACGGTATCAGACTGGCCAGGATACTTGTTATCGGGAAAATAATTTTTGTTTGAATGCCTCTATAAAAAGAGCAGCGAAGAAGGACATGTCCAGAGATTTCCACCTCTCCAAAATCACAGGGACAAGAATCTTTCAGTCAGTGGTGATGATATGGGTCTATTGCTTCATGTAACAACTGGCTTCTTTAATGCAAGCACCCACACATCTTTCCCACTAAGCCAGATAAAGTCTTCAGGTCCGAAATGGAGATGCATTTTGGATTAGCAAGATCACTAGCAAAAGGTAGGAGATAATAGCAAAGGGAAAAAAAATGAGACTTTTTTGATGCCCATGAATGTGTTAATCAAAATTCACCTCTGAAGAAAAGAAGCCTAAGGCAAATGGAGAGGACCATTTCATCTGTAATAAAAATGCATTTGCTTCACCATGTTTTCTTGTTTCTTTCCAGCCTTCAGACATAATGAGTGTCCTGACCCAGGAGTGCCGGTCAATGGGAAGCGCTTTGGTGATAGCCTCCAACTTGGGAGCTCAGTCTCTTTCCTGTGTGACGAAGGTTTCATAAGGACCCATGGCTCAGAAACAGTCACCTGTGTCTTGAAGGAAGGCAATGTGGTTTGGGATAATACAGTCCTGAGATGTGAAGGTAAATTGTGTTGGTTTGCCATTTTCTTAGTTATAACATTAAGGGAAGGCAAGAAATAAATATAAGTATCTAAGGAACAAATGGTAGTGAATTTTGATGCAAACTGATGTAACACCAGGGGCATCTGGAGGTTTGGAGGGAAGCAAAGAAGAGAAGATGGTAGCGGTGACTAACATCAAATCCCCACCCTGTCTGATGACACCTGGAAATAAGTGAGTGCTCTTCAGTCATATGGCTGTGCACAGCATCTTGACTTTACAGCCTCCCTCCCTATCTCCTGGATATCTTTCAGAGGTGAAATTCAGCAGGTTCTAGCAGGTTCACTAGAACCGCTAGTAAATTTTCTAAGCAGTTTGGAGAACCGGTTGTTAGAAGAAATCTCCTTTTGTTTTGTTTTTCCCACTTTACAGGGTTAATCCTGTAAGGAAGGCAGGAAAGAAACATCCTGGGATTGTTTCTAGCCTCATCTTTATTGCCCTGCCCACCCAGTCACATGACCCCCCCAGCCACACCCACCAAGCCATGCCCACCGAACCGGGAGTAAAACTAAATTTGAATTCCATCACTGCTTTCCTCCCCTCCTTTCAGCTCTTGTCACAATGGCCGGCTGGATTGTGTGTTCGCTCCCTGCCCCGTGGATGGGGGCTTCACGGCATGGACCCCCTGGTCTCCCTGCTCCTTGACCTGCGGCGGGCTGGGCAACATGACCAGGATGCGTGATTGCGCCCATCCGAAACCTGCCAATGGGGGAAAGGACTGTGTTGGCCCTCGGACGGACATCAAATACTGCCAGACCCTGGACTGCAAAGGTGAGGATCAGAAATAGCCACTGTGACATTGGGCTTTGTCCACCGGTAGAGAGCCCTACGTAACAGACCATAATAAGCTAGCTAGTTTATTGGAGCATATTCTATAGCGGTTGTTTCGAAGCTTTCTGGTTCTGCTGATCAGTAATAGTGTCAGCGGCAGCAGGAAGAAGATGAGATATTTGCATGCGTACATGACGCTTGTACAAATACGTACGTGAACTCATCTGCCACTTACGTGGCCCAGTGTCCAAGAGGTTGTGGCCCAGTATGGGGTCATGGCCCAGGGGTTGGGGACTCCTGGCCGATTTCGCCTCCAGAAGTTGTGAGTGCTCCATCACTGGAGGTTTTTAAGACAAGAATCTGGAATGGTTTAGGGTCTCTTGTTTGAGCAGGGGGTTGGATTAAGTGATAGTGATGATGATGAAGATGAAGGACATCTGTTAACCTGCCCCTGCCTTGGGTTTTCTGTTGCAGAAATGACCCACACCACAATAGGACCAGTTCCAGCGACACCGGGTGAGTTCTGGACATGCCTAGTTCTTTTCCGGAGGGTGGTGGCTGGAAAGGGAACTCAGCTCTGGTGATTCTGCTGACATGGCTTCCATGACAGCCATGAACCTGGCCCAAGTAATTCGGGACCCCACTCACGTAGGGGGTCACACCCTGGATTTAGTTTTTGTCTCGGAGCAGTGGCGGAAT
>JANHFJ010004171.1:205000-220910 GCA_032468195.1 Cerberus rynchops | reverse complement strand
AGGATTCTCCCGCTCTCTGATTCTGGCTGTCAGACACTCTGTCTCCACTATGCCCATATAAGGGTATAGTACAGTGTCCTCCACTCTATTCTCCTGGAAAAAGAAATCTAGTTCACTCAAACCCATACTTTGAGTGAATTCTTTATCTTTTAAGATGATTTTATTTAATATGACTTTTCCATTTAAATTGCACTGAGTTGTGGTCTGCCCATGTGCTTATTTCTATTTCAATGTCCTGTGTATAGTTCTTTAGTTCTTCTGTCATCCATATCATGTCTATTTGTGACCACAATTTGTGTCTATTTGAATGAAATGTGAAACTTGTTTCTTTTGGGTGTATTTCTCTCAATATATCCAGAAGCAATACTTCTTCCTTCATTTTTAAAAATGTCTTTGGAAGGGTAATTCTTGTTGACTTGATTGATTTAGTATTTTGATAGTCTAATTCTTAATCAACTATAGAATTAAAGTTCCCTAGTATACATATATGTTCATATTCTAGTTCAATCAGGTTTTTGTATAGTCTTTTGAAAAAGATCTCTTGGTTAGTATTTGGTGCGTAAATCCCTGCCAGAAGAATCTGTTCTGAATCAAATAATTTCTCTGTTATCAACACCCTTTCCTCTTCATCAGCATATATCTGTTTCATCTTGATGTTTTCCTTTATGTAAAAAACTACTCCTCTCTTTTTTTCTTCTGATGCTAAGGATATAAATTTGTTACCCAATTTTGGGCAGTCTAAATGTTTCTCCTGTTGCTTGATAATATGCACCTCTTGTAAGCAAATTATATCTAAGTGTCATTTCATTAATCTATTAAAGATCTTTCTTCTCTTAGATGCCAAATTTAGTTCATTTATGTTAATAGAAATCACATTTAATTCTTCCATGGTTTATCTGTATAGATAGGTCTTGTTGTTGTCATTGTTCTTGATTCTCTTGGCGATCTTGGTGCTCTAGGTATGACTCCTTGTTGCTCTCTTGGCAATCTTGGAAGTTTGGGTATGGTGCCTTGTTGTTCTCTCAGTGATCTTGATCCTTTGAGTGTGACTCCTTTTCCATTTTTGTTTCTCTTCTTCTCAACTTGTAATTGTAGACTACTTCTTGCTGCCTTGCTCTGTTGAGGCATTTCTTCTTCAATTGCTCCAGTTTCTTTACTCCTCTCTTCTCCTCCCTGTTTGTCCTCTGGGATAGTAAAAAAGTCTTCATAAAATTTCTGTGCTTTTTCTATAGTATCCAACCTGTACTTCTGTTCCCTCCATGTCACCAATATACCTTCAGCCATCTAAAATTCACTTCGTATTTCACTAGTAATTTTGTTAAAAATCGATATTTCCTTCTCTCTCTCTCTCTCTCGCTTCCCGGAATCTGCTTCAGAACCATGAAGAATCTGATTAATTACCCACAGATATATGAAAAAAGTTTTGTGCATGACTTTTTTTTACATATTGTAAAGGGAAATATGATTTCTTTATCTTTCTTTTGGATGATCTGAAGTAATGTCACTCAGTGAGAAATCTGTCCCAATTACAGAAGGATCAATGCAGGCATTTTGTAGATATGTTCCTTTAAAATGTGTATTCTTTTTTCCTTTTTTTTTTTTTTTTTGAAAAAAGAAAAACTGGAGAGGTCATGGCTCTTTTGCTTTTAAATAGAATTATTCATTTGAAAAATATTGTTTTCCTGTCACAGAATTTTGACTGGAGAGCTCTTGTTAAACAATTCCTTGTGATTAGAAGGTAGTTATCAATTTCTCCCCACCAATCCCCTCCCTCTCAGCCCCCATCCCTAGCACTGTAGAGAGAAATGGAAAGCATGAAAAACAAAATATTTCTTTTCAGATGCAGAATCTTTTCACTAAACTTCAAATGTTGAATTATATAAAACAAAGGTCTCCTGGCAATTTTAATTCAGTTCCAGTTACGATACTTCAGATAAAATCACTTCAATGACTCACAGAACTGGCTCAAAGTACTCTGAATTGATTTTGGACTTTGGATTTGATCTATTAGAGCCTTCTCTTTTAACCTGTTAGTCTCTTTGGTAAGTAGGAGGAATTTTCAATGAATTTCAGTAGAATGTTTGATTGCATTAAGAGGCAATTAGTACATAATTATATATTGCCTCTTTATAATGCTGCCTTATATAATAGCATACATAATGCAAAATTAAAATGGAATGGTGAGGGGTGGGGAAATAAAAATAGAAAATTCATGTACCAGCTCTTTCTTGCTAGACTTCAGAATGTGGAATTGCATAAAAAATGTCTTGTGCCATTTTAATTCACTTTTAGCAGACATGGAATCTGAAGGAATCCACGATTGGAATGCAGAAGCCAACAGTAAATTGTGGAAATTGGTTACAACTGATTAACAGACTTATTATCTTTCCTCTTCTGAAGCAACCAATTGCATACTCTCAAATAGAAACTGAGAGGCCACCAAACCTGTGGAGGAAAAAAACCCCTTGCTATCTCACCTATGAGACCCAATTAAGTAAAATAAGGGTAGATACATTATTATTAGTAGAAACTAAATGGCCATTGGCTAGAAGGCTTTGCTATTCTATTTATAGCTCCTTTGTGTCTTTGCTCTTCCATATTTAATGGGTTCCATAGTTTAGTGGCCTAGTGGGAAAGTGTAACAGAGGAAGAGGGACGAGAAAAATTCCCTAAATTCAAACGCCTCAAGTTCTCTCCCCCCCCCAACTTCTTCTCTCCCCATTGTCTTCCAACATCACCAATGTTTTGCAGCTCCAGGAATGGTAGTCTTGGCTTTTAATTGCTACCATTATCTCATGCTCTTGTCTGTCAGCCAAATAATGAGACTTTGAGATGAAACAGTTCTTAAAGTAAATCATGTGTGTCATTTGATAATCTTTATTATGTTTAATTTTTTAAAAAGGGAAAGTTCTCAGGATACCTTGGGCTAGCTAACAGATACCTCGGTAGAGAGCCTTTTTTTCCTCTTTCTTCTTCCCTCATGCCCTTTCCAAATACATACCTAAAATGTGGTATTTAAAGATACAGTATCATCTTCATTTATTTTTCTATTAGATTTTCAATCTAAGGGCAAGCACTAATATCTTGCTGGTAAAATCCCATAAATCTGATCTTGAAGTCTTGGAAATATATGGCTCTGACAAGTATAGCCACCTCTGGAAGAAGAAGATGATGATATGCTTCTCTGTGTGGCTTTTTAAATGCTACGATAGCTTATCTGTTTGTACCTTTTTGATACAAATTGATGATATATTTCTATAGGTTCATTCTCACAAGACATCCTGTTCACGATGCATTTAGAAAATAAACAATAAAAGAGGACTGTGGATTTGTTGGGTCAGTAGAAATATACTGAGCATATGTAGATTTAGAAAATAACTTCATTAAACGTTTATTGCTTAAAATGAAAATAATTTGCAGATGTGCAAAAACCTGGGTAATTCTCTGAAATTAGAGGGGAACTAAAAAGGGAGATCAGACTTCAGGGCTCACTGGCTCACTGGATGTTATGTTTAGAAACTATATTTCTAAACTTGATAGAGAGGCATTTCACAGCAATGTTTTCCTTACTATTTCATAGCAAGCTTTGGGAGAATTCTATTGCAGTCATCCTCTGTATCTCAATGTGCAAGTTAACATACTTAGCAACTCTATTTAAGATTATTGCTTGCATCAGACATGGGCCAAAAAGAAGCCACACATCCTTGGAGTTCAACAGAAAAATTTCTGGTAACATCACAATTTGCAATTATTTCTATATCTTCAGTGGCCTAATACCACAATGTCCCAATATAAATTTCAGGTCTTCTGGAATTGTTCAAAGATTTTAATGGATATTCTCATTATATGAAGAGGGAAAAGAATTTAGAATTCTTTGGTACTCCGCTATCATCACTGCAATGCTTTTCTTTTATAAAATATTCACAGTGTATTTTGTTGTCCCTCCGTTTTGAATCTGATATAATTCACCATCTTCTTGTCTGGTAGAAAGCAAAAATGTTTCATTTAAAGGCCTTTTGTTATACATCCTTTTTCCAGTAAGGGAATTCTGTGGGATTATTTTAGTCAATGAATGATTTGAATGTATTGGATCTCTCACAGAAAATTTAAAGGGAGCATCTGGAGTCACTTGTACATTTGTTGTGTTTATTATTTTCGTGGCTGTGTGCTGTGATTAGTACTATCTTCTTGAATGCATAGGAAAATCTGGGTAGAAATGTATTAAGTACTTATACTTCTTATAAACGATTCTTAAAAAGTCATCAAATCTATGAATTCATGCCTTCTTTTTTGGAACAAACACCTCACAGTCACCCTAAAATTTACAGATGAATGGAAAGAGAAATAACTCCATATAGTTAAAATTAACATGCGGGGAAGGACTTAACATTTCCACATATATGTCTATGGAGATTCTCATTCATCCCAGTCATGATTGTCCCAAAGGTGCGTTTTCAAGAGGACTTTCTATTTTTTCTTTGAAGACGTTTCACTTCTCATCCCAAAAGCTTATTCAGCTCTGCATAGCAAAATGTCTATGGGGATTCTCAGACATCCAGGTCATGGCTGTCCCAAAGGTACCAGTTGTTTCTTGAAAAAGCACCTTTGGGATTCCCACATATATTTCTTTTGGGGGAAAAACTGAGTTCTATTTAATATTCACAGTGTAGTTTGCTGTTCATCCACTAAAAAATTCCATTTTGAATGTGATATAATTCACCATCTTCTTGTCTGGTAGAAAGCAAAAACAGTTCGTTTAAAGGAAGCCATTGGACTTTAATCTTTTATCAAACATCTTCTTTCCAATAAAGAATTCAATGGGATTATTTTAGTTTGTGAATAATTTTAATATACTTGACTTGTTCCTAATTGGTTTTCAGGATTTAAAGAGAACATCTGAAGTCATTTGTACATTTGTTGTGTTTATTACTTTCATGACTGTGTTATGATGAGTGCTATCTTCTTGAATGCACAGGAAAATCTGTGTGGAAATGTGTTAAGTACTTTTACTGCACAGTAAAATAGATTATCATCTCTTTAGAACTCATACGATTCCCAGTTAGTTCTGCCAATCACTCTGATTCACCTTTAGCTAAATGATTCTATAACAAATATTAGGCTGTAATTATTTTATTCAAGGCTGAAATGTTAACAATTAACTTTTAAGGAACACTTGTGTCCATCCTGCTTCCCAGATGTTTGCTGGAGTTTCTTCAGCTTTCTATATGTTCTATATGCACTGCCCTGATTTCACTTGAATCAGGTACCTTAGGTGAATTTCTGATACCTTAGGTGAATATAACTGCTGGGTTCCCTAACCCATTCCCTTCCTTTCCTTTCCCTTCCTCCTTTATTACAAAGAACTAGATTGGTGGGATTCGGTTCCATTTGTTTAATTAATTAATTAGTAATGGGAACAGCAATAACATAATATTCCTTGGGCAAATCTAAATGTAATTCTGAAACTCATCTAAAGGTATATTGCAGAGGATAGCAATTACCAGAGCAATAGAAAGAATGCCACAAGTTTCAGTGTAATGTTTAATACTTGCAATTACCAGGTGAAATTAACTCAGCATTTAAAAGACTTTCTAGTCATATCTTTCAAAGTAAATTGAAAAGGACATAATAGCTGACATTTAGCACAATATTTTCTCTGTTTGAGTGGGCACATTAGAAAACACTGAACATACATAGACTTAAGCATAGTGTTTAATTCAAGAAATATAAGCATTTCTCTTTTTCCCATTGTTTTAGAGCATATTTGCAGGCCTGTCAATATTCACTTATTCTGCTCTTTGATTTTTCATTGCTCCATGGTACCATTCCAACAAAGATACATGTTCTGATTTCTGTATCTTGATCCATGCCTTCTGGTTGCAGAGATATTTATACAAACATACATCATGATATGTGGTACCATGAGATCGTGGGTCATCTTGACTCAAAAGATTTAAAAAAAATAGTTTGAGAGTCTATGGGATGTGGAACTCCTTTGTGTGATTTCCTTACTTAATTATTTGGTCTGGTATAATTCAGTTTCCAAAGGCTAGTCTATCAAACTTCTCCCATTATTCTACAATTTCAAAAAAAAAAAAAAAAAAAAAAGGTAACAAGACTTACAATGTAATGAGAAATATACCATCTGAAATATCACTGTATTCTGATCTGCATACTATTAAAGAAGTGTGATTTAGGCCAGTGTAAACCAATTTTTTTTGTCTAGCATTTTTATTCCCAAGGCCAAATTTTGGGCTGGTCATCTCCATTAAGGGCAGCATATAGAATATATAAAATATATAACAGTACCTTGAGCAACACACTATTTGAAATTATAACTGTTGCAGCATCCCCATGGTCACATAATCAAAATTCAGATGTTTGGCAACTGTCTCATATTTATGACAGTTGCAGTGTCCCAGGGTCATGTGATCCCTTTTGCGACCTTCTAATGAGCAAGGTCAATGGGGAAGCCAGATTCACTTAACAACCATGTTACTAATTTAACAACTGTAGCCATTCACTTAACAACTGTGGCAAGAAAGGTCATAACATGGGAGCAAAACTCACTTAACAAATGTCTCACATAGCAACAGAAATTTGAGCTTAATTGTGGTCACATGTTGAGGACTACCTGTACATGCAAGATCTAGAGGAATGAGGAAAAATTTCAGATTTTTCTGAAGTTTATACTTTAATTTCAAAAAAGAAGGAGAGACTCAGAGGACATGGTACCGAAAAAGAAAGAAACCCATTCAAGTCAAGATAAATGCTGAGGTTAATATTAGTGGTACTTATATAAGATTCTCCCAATGATATCTGGCTACAAAACATATTACAGGAAAACTAACCTCCCCGGAAGGAACAAGTTTTACTGACTGGCTTCTTATCTTTTTTTTTAGTGTTGATTTATTTTGAAACACACTCTAATGTATTTTGAAATTCAGTTGATTTTTTTCCCCCTCAGGTTGGGATATAATTACTTGAAGATCATTTGAATTCATCACCACTAGAACCATGGAAAATTAGATAAGAACCATTTCAGGTTAAGCATTTGCTGCTGTGTTTCATGGGAAGAGTCAGCCTTTAATTCATCTCAAATTCTGGATGAGTTCCTATAACAAAATCTACCCAAATCTTCCCTCTGGCAAAGTCTGCTTTATTTCCAGAGCAGCTGACAATGTTGCTAGGTTTTTTGTTTTTTGTTCATCACACAAGCATTTGCTTGGCCTTGCTGATGTTTCTAGCTCCAATTCAGAGAATGTGTGTGAAGAGATAGAGAAGTTCTCTTTCCCATTTCAGAGTAAAATGTATTATATTATCTGATAAAGGAAATGGATGGGAGGAAAAGAACTTTGATTGGCTCAGTTGATCAAAGACCCCATAAATTACAGAGCTCCATATAAATATTCCCGCAGGGATGGGAAAAGAATCAAATGGCTTTTCATCTTAGTCTTCATCTCTACTGGTTTTATATTTTTAGTTTCAGAAGGAGAGCAAAGAAAAGGCTGTGTGCCAAATCTTATAGATTTTTTTTTTAAAATCATCAAACTTGTGAATTCAAGGCCACGTATTTTGAAACATGTACCTCATACTCACCTTAAGATTTACAGATGAGTGGAAAAAGAAATAACTATGGTAAGATTAACATGTTGGATTGATAAAAGGAAGGACTTGATTAACATTCCTACATACAGTATTTCAAGCTTTTGGGGGAAAGAAACTGAGTTTTATTTCAGAGTTACATTAAGGAAGAAAGGAGAGAATGCTTCAAGAATCTCCTTGAGCTCCTTGTCCAAAGAATAGACTCTATATAATATTGATGAGGATGAGGATGATATATCTGATCAAAACTTAGAAATCCATTATAGTGATCAATTCCTATAGTTTGAAAGATAAGTAGTTATCTAGAAATAAATAGGCTGGACCTACTGACTCTTTAAGCAATCTCTTTAAGAAGTATTAAGCAGAATGATCCTTAGGTCACCCACCATAAGAGGATGGTTACAGCAAAGAAAAGAAAACATGTATTTTCTAAGATTTTCCACTTCATCAAGACAAAAGGAATAAATTTTGATGCAATTTGCAATCTGGTGCAGATTTATCTACTTTATAAGCTCCATTAAAATCAATAAGACTTACCCCTAAGCAGGTCAGCATTGGTTTGTTTCACCAATGAGCTTATTGATTTAAATAAAAAAAGATAATGAATCCAAGCACACTCTCACACAACACATGCATGCATGCATGCATACATACATACATACATGTACATAGAAAGATATACATACACACATAATCCAAATCCAGTGATCTAATAACAATATCACCAATAATGTAATGATAGAAGATGGTTCATCTGCAAGCACAAGCTTATCTCTTGTCATTTCCTTCCTGCAGTACAAATAAAACAGGCATGACAACCTGCCACCTTTTTATTTTCACAAAAAGGTTTCAGGCTAGACACAGCAGTGATATATTTACAAAACTTCCATGAGTGAATCTAAGGTTTTAATATCAAACCACAAGTCTCTAGCTCCATAGAGCTTTAATAATGATTTGTCAAAAGGCTTAGGATGCTGTGCGAGCAGATATTAGAAATCATTTATGTCCTTGGGGAAGTAATTTCCCCCCCTCAAACCAATATGCACAATGCTGTGCTAGAGAAATCAAATGGAAATTGGCATAGTTGGGGCTATTGGTGATAAAGTTAGGCTTTTCAGAAATAATTGTTATGTATTTCAGAATGTGATTGATAAGGAGAGAATGAGAAAACAGAAGATGGAAGCATTAGAAAGGATATGGTGATACTACTCTGAATAAAAAGAATGAATACAATTAAATGGATGTGAGCTTTGCTACAGTATTCACATGTATGTATGGGTGGGTATTTTTGTCTATCAGCAAATGTTTCCCTTCTCACTGGAATAAAGTTCATTAAGAACATTGATTTTCCCCTGTTTTTCTCTCTCTTAAACTTAGTTGTGGGAGGATAATACCTCAGGGAGTCATTGGATCATGTGTCCCAGTTTACAATTGGAAAGATTAATTCCTTATTCATGTATATCTTTGCACATGGAAAGTTAGCAGGCCAGGAAGAAGGGTTGTTTTTCACCCTGAACAATAATATTCAATATGTGTGTAGACAATGATTTTTTTATAGAGAGAGCTTGCATCTGCTGATCTATTGTACAGATGTAATAACCATTTGATGATAATCATTTTGAAGCATGTTCCATTACATGGGAAGATCCTTATTCCAGGGGCAATTTACATAGGGATGTTTAGATGTCATCATGTTATGCTTTTTTAATGCTAATATAGCCAGCTCTAGAGATAATTTCTTCTATGCTCCTAGAATAGATGGGTTCATTTGTCAGAGGAATCATCAACCATCTCTTTCCCTGGAACTGAACTCCTGGGACTGAAACTAACAGTTTTTTCCCCAATAACAACCTTGAGAAAAAGTGACTGGTCCAAAGTACCCAGCAAATGTACGTGGTTGAAGATGAAGTTGAAACTGTATCTTTCTGGCCTTTACCACCTCATTACATTGGTTTAAAATAAGAAGAAATAGCTGGTTCAGACTAAATTTTTCAAGCAGTCAGCTTCTCATTTGTCAAGGCAGCCAACCGAATTCTTCCAGGAGAGTCCCCTGCTGCTTAGTGCCCATATGAATTGTTCTAGGATTTACTGTAGGAAATATCTAAAGTGGGATATTTTCTTTCACAACTAGAATCACTACTTCTATTAACACACATAGCTTGTTTGCAGGGTATTTATATGTACAAATTGACTAACACTGTGTATTTTTCCCTCCCAAAGATGATTTGCAAATTGCATAATGCATGGAGCTTCGTATATAAATCAGTGTGAGCTTTTGTGAAATGTCAAGCTTCATAAATGCAGTCTCACTCAGCTTTTTCACTTGTAAAGCTTATATCAATCTAAATGGGGTGGAGGTGAGATAGGTGGGGGAAGAGAAATGAAACATTGCAGCTGATGATTTTACTTATGTTGCTTATCAGATTTGTTGAGACACTAAATTATTGAAGATTCCAGAACAACAAGAAATTGCATGTAGTCAATAAACATTAAGTATCCATCTCTTTTGCAAATATTAGGTTGTATTTTGTTGAAACTGCTCATAATGGCAACATGTTCCACTGATGCTGAAATTACATTTCCTAACTGACTATATTAAATTGTTCTCCTGGAGCATGGTTGTACAAATGCAACATGATTAAAGTCTCGATGCAGATGCAAGAGAACTTAAAGTGACAGAGAATATTTATGTGTAACTGTTAAACAGGGATGCATGTAGCAAGGGCGAGAATGTAATTATATTTACAATGGCAATTGCCACTGCTCCTTGTTTCTCTTGTGGCCTACATTGTGTTGGTCTCTAAAAGAGTCAGTAATTTCAGAAGAAAACAGAGAAACCCATTGATTCTTGAGCTGGAACATCACTGGCTAATTATTACTTCTCAGCTTTCTCTACATAGAATGACTCCATTCTTGCCTGGTTCAATTTGAAACAAATTTAAACCTGTTAAATTAGGGCAGAACTTGACATAGTCAAAAAGGAGATATGGGATTGTGAGTCATATTGGGAAAGGGGAAGAGAATACTAAGTTATGGTCAGAATTGGAGACTTGTAAAGTTGGAAGACACCATAAGGATTATCTAGTCATATTATAAAATGTTAACTTTAATTTACTGAAAGTTGAGATTACTCAGAAAAGTTCCAGAGACCAAAAATAAAAATAAAAAATCCTTTAAATGGATATCATCAGGTCCCCTTGTTTTATTTCCTTCTATTTTAAAGACATGGATGTGTCATGAATTTAACATGGTCTATGCTCATGCTTCAGGTGGACAATACCATCACAACACTGAAGGGATTCTTCTGGCATCCAACATCCTAAGGGGAAAAAAATATTAAGCATTTGTCTGGAAAGTTACCTTGCAAAGGATAATAAGTCTATGTGTGTATTCAAATAAATTGTATTCAAATATTTGCATACTTATGTAGAAAATATTTTATTAAACTACTTATGTAGAATATTGCAGAAAAATAGAATCAGTAGGATAGCTACAAATAATCCATTTTTTTTAAACTATTCACTGCAAAATCGAAGAATGTGCTACATGGATATGTGTTGTAATTCACATGTCCCAAACATTGCTTTTGAATCAAGACAAATTAAAATGTAGAAGTTTAAGCTTTTTAACAAATATCTTCTCTGTAACTGTCAGCCTTGTAGGGTAACCCAGACAAACAATATATGCAAAAGCTCTATCTTTACTTCTAACTCTAACTTTAAGGTTATAATAACACATTCTTGCAAGTTTGAAAGTACACCACTCCTTCCTCACTTTTATAGCCCAAGAAACTGTGGAAGATCCCTTTTCATATTTTTCCATGCCCCATTTCTTTTTCAGGTTCATTTGCCTCTTATCTGACCACTGCTGAATCTGTGAATCTTTCTCCTATCTCCCAAATTTATTCCCACATACCATTACATTAACCCAGAATGTTTCCCGAATCAAACTGTTGCCTCATAGTGTCACTATTAAATCTAATGAACTCTTCAAAGATTCAAGCCAAAATCTTGCCAAATTTCTTTTTACTCTGGGGGTAGGGAAAAAAACCACTTGGAACTTTTGGTATGCTAACAATGTGCTTTGATGCTAAGCTGCATCCTTCTCTGTAATTAATTCCTACAGAAATCAACAATTAATATTGACTGCACTATGCTTGTTAGACATGGAATAAAGCCAGCCTTCCATTTAGAAATTTCTATAGACCCAAATACTGATTTACTCTAATCCACCACTTGACAAATTTCATCTAGAACAGATGTCAGTATGACTTCTCACCATGCTTGGCAAAGAAGGATCCTTTGCAATCAGAAATGTAAACTGTAAGAATATTATTATTGTTTAATTGAAATTGTATTTGACATCATTAATGGATTAGAAATTTCTTGAGGGTAATGCTTTGTAGGAAGGACACACCTCCATCCGAGTTTCAAGCTGTTACTTACATTCCTTCAGAGCTACTTCTTCATATATTTTGTATCCCAGAGATATTGATGTCCGCCCCCTCCCCCCCCCAAAAAAAAATGTTTGAAAACAAATGGTAAGAAACAAGAATAGCCTTGTTGGATCAAGATAAAGTCTACCCTATTTCAACATTTTATTTCTACAATAGCCAATCAATGGTTGGCTGAAGTGCTTACAAGAAAGAGAAAACCTAATGCATACCATCCTAAACTCCCAAAATAATTGGCATAATATTGTCCAAGAGAAGTCTTTAAATCTACCCAATCTCTCTTTTTTTTCATCTTTATTCTTGACACAATTTGATTTTTAGATTAGAAACATTGCTTGTTCATTCTGAAGAGCTCAGGTAGCAACTGAATATCACACTGGCAGTTGTTCAGTAACACAGCAGAGGCTGTATCCTTGGAAGACCCTAAAGAAAATGAAAGTCCACTCTGTTCATTGTTTGTTGTTGTTTCTATTTTTTTTTTTTTTTTTTTACTCTTCTCAGGCCCAAAATAACTGATGAATCTGTAGATCAATTATTTGGAAAATTCGTTTCACAGATTGAGTCAGAGTTGGAAATGTATGGGGTATGTTGTGCAGACTAATTCTTAAAGTGAAAAAAAATATTTAAGAAACAACCCCACAAATGCCAAACAATTTACATTGGTGCAAAATAAGTGCAAAATGCTAAATGACCACAGCCACAATTTATTTCTACTTCGAAACTCTTATTGCAGTAATGTAAGCAGCTATAAAAGCATTATGCTGGGAATCAGAGGCTGAGCTGACAATGTGAGATTCATCTAATGGGTATAATATAATTCATGACCTCAAGGCAATAAATCAACTCAGGCTGGCAATTTCATATGCAACTATCACTCACTGGCATTTCTTTCTTAGCTCAGCTTATATAAGTTAAAATATTGCAAGTCTAGGTAATACTGTTTTAAAAAGCATTGCCTGTATTTTCTTCCCTCCAGCTGAGTTCCATTTGGTGGAAGTCATGTGCCATTCTGGGTAGCCATACCCATTAAATATAATGGATAATTTTAATTAGTCATGGGCATATCAGCCAATATGAATTTAATGTGTTTTCATTTTGAAATGTATTTTATCTTAAAGTTTTCTTCCTGTGTATATGCATATAAATGTGCGTGTATACACAGATACATCTTCTCTCTGTGTGTACGTTCATGTAAGTATATGCATACACATGTACATTATATATAAAATTCACTTAATTATTGTTTCTTTATATAGGAATATAAATATAAATTTATTTACAAATGTGTTTGAGCATACTTTACCATCAAATTCTGGGAGGGAATGTTTACATTACTCAATCTATTATTTAATTATTTTAACCAAGGTCATTTTAAATGGATTTTGGTAGTGATTTTTAAATGAAGAACTCCAGCATCTCAATAGTAAGGATCAAGGGCACCTTGAGTATTGAAATTACTAAACAAGAGTCACTCTCTTCAAAGAAGCCATAATTGTTTTATTCACACTACAGCAATATCCAATCTAGTGCCCTCCAGATATCTCAGGCCCACAACTTGCAGCATTTGAGCTGAGGATTTGGGGGAAATTGTAGTCCAATAATTGCATGAAGATATATTGAGACTGGATTCCCATCAACAACTTGCAAAATTCTGGGAAACTTGTAGAGGCAAATTAGACATTTCTGTTACTCTTTGCAATTTCCTGTAGGTTTGCAGCCCAGATGGTGCAATCTTGTCTCTGCAAGAAATGGTGGAACAAGATAGCTGGACTGTCTTGCAATGTCTTGTCATGAAATAGTAAGAAAAATGGTTTCTGTCTAAAAATCCCTTAAAAATTAGTTATCTCAGAAGCTTAATGGTACCAGTTTTGATCCATGGAAAAATCAGTACAGGTAGTCCTCGATTTAACATTTCATTTAGTGACTATTTGAGGTTACAATGACACTGAAAAAGCGACTTATGACTATTTTCCCACTTACGACCACTGCAGCATCCTCATGGCCACATGAACAAAATTCAGATGCTTGGCAACTGCCTCCTATTTATGATGGTTACATGTGATCACCTTTTGTGACTTTCCTTTCAAGCAATATCTATGAGGTCAGATTCACTTAAAAACTGTGCTAGTAACTTAACAACTGCAGTGATTCACTTAACAACTGTAGCAAGAAAGGTTGCACAATGGGCAAAACTCAATTAACAAATGTCTTACTTACCAACAGAAACTTAGGGCTCATAAATTGACAACTACTGTAGTGAAAAATGGTTCAGAAGAAGACAAATGTGGCATGCCATATAATGTAGTTACTTGATAATAAACCCCTTGAATATACTAGAATTCAGCAGTTTGAAAAGAAACATAACAAGAGGTTATAATTGCAAAAATGTAGCCCATCTATATCTAGGACAAAAGATCTGTCAGCATATATACTGTACAAAGGAAGAATCGCAAATAAGGAAGCAGTGTCTTTTAACGCAACACTTTTTTTAACCACACTCTCTTTATTCATAGGCACTTGCAGCAAAGGGGAAAGGCTAATTTCTGAACAGAAGCAAAGCTGTACCTAATATTTCCTTTTTTATTGGAGTTTGTAGTGACCCATCATCTTTTTTTTAAGCTGTCCTTATGTGTTACTCTTAACCACCACAGACGCATGAGCTTATCTTGTTTTGACATTCTTCCATTTAGCTAGTTTCTGACTGACAGGGCCCACTTAAGTATTGGTACAAATAGTATAGAAGCTAAATCATTCAGACACAGGGTATTCTGATCTCATCAATTAAATGCATGCATTACAGGGAGCAATTTGGCAAGCAGGAGAGAGGGAACAAACAGATGCAGTGATAGCTTCCTGCCTGGGAATGGTCATCCTTTCCTGTTTAATTTTCCCGTTTCATAGCATAAATGAATTGCCTATCAAAAGATAAGGAAAAATGTTGGTAAGTGAACAATATGGATTTATCATTTTATATATGTATAAAAACCTTGAACAATTATACGTTCAGTTGGGTATATATATTGAACTTATTGAAGAAAGGATAAGAAAGAATCATAATTTGCAGATTCACAAAAAATGTAAAAAGGATTTATAAAAATGGAACAAACATTCTGTAATCATGTAAGGTGTTTCAAGACAATGTTTTAAACAACATATAATATCTATCCATTTTTCCTCCTTCCCTGCATTCAGATTTTAATAATATAGAAATGTGCTACACAAGTTTGACAATGTACATATTTGTGCATTGTACATTCTTAACATGTTGGATTTGTTTGTTTGTTTGTTTGTTTAATTAATTTGGCCAGAAAGAAATAAAACTTCTCCAGGAATTTGGAGCACCAGATTTCTAGGCCACTTCTAAGATAAAACTGGGAATCTATGGCTTGATTAATAATACTGAACTGCAAATCTCACAGCACAGATTATATCTTTCTGGTGAAAGACAAGAGATTATAATTTCAATATTGTCTCCAAAATTATGACCATCTTCCTCAGAAGCAGCAGGAGGACTTCAGAAACTCATTGTAGTTTCCCCCTATTTTTTAAAACTAGTCTGTACTTCCCTAATAACCAATTTCGTGTAATGATTAAGGCACCACATTGTAAAGCAGGAGACCATGAGTTCCACTTTAGGCACATATCCAGCTGGATAATCTTGGACTAGTCATTGTCTCTCAGCTCTGAGAAAAAAGAAATGGCAAGCCACTTTAAAAATCTTGCCAAGAAAACTTCAAGGTTTCATCAAAGCAGTCACCAGGAGTGAACACTAACTCAAGAAACTCAAAGAACAATAAATAAATAAATAAATAAATAAATAAATAAATAAATAAATAAATAAATAAATAAATA
>JANHFJ010004171.1:171817-185743 GCA_032468195.1 Cerberus rynchops | reverse complement strand
CCTAACTTACCTGTGGTCGTGAATGGTTGCGTAAGCATTTCACTGCATATTGTACCATGTATGATTGTGCATGTGACCAATAAAATTTGAATTTGAGTTTAAATCACTGAAAAGAACAGCAGTTAGTACAGGGCCACAAGGAACCAGAAACATTGGGCAATATTTAGCATAAGATTTCAGAAAAATACACCCAAGAATGAAACAGTGTCAATTAAGGCTATCTGCCTAAATTTAAAGCATCTAAACTCTTTAAAGCACCTGCATCTTTTCCTATTAAGAGGAGCAAGACCAGATACGGCTAGATTTTAACATGGCTAGATTTTAACAGAATAAAATTGTCTATAAGATAAATGATTTTATTCCCCACTTCTCTTATTTAGCAACTCACAACACAATAAGACACATACCTTATTTCAACAGATGTATACAAATTATCTTGCTTTCAGTTGATACATTTAAAAAAAAACCTGTTGAGTACGTAGAAACAATGCAGAGAAGATTGATCAGAGATCCGGGAGGCTAAATTGTATGATGAAGGAAACTAGGTATGTTTAGCCCCGTGATAGTGAACACGTGCCACAGGCGGCATGCAGAGCTATCTTGCTGGGCACGGAAGCTGTCTGCCAATTTACTTCCAGCTAAGCATGCACATGTGATTGTGCATGCATATGTGAGCGATTGTGGAGACCGAACTGGTCTTTGGGCCTTCGCTATGCATGTGCGTGATTGCGTATACTTTTTGGCACTCAGTAAGTAAAAGGTTCACCACCACTGGTTTAGCCTAACAAAGAGAAGGTTTAGGGGAGACCAGATAGCAGAGTTCAATACTTGAAGGATTGCCACAAGGAAGAAGGCATCAATTTAGTTTCCAGAGCACCTGAGGGTAGGACAAGAAGCGATGGATGGAAGCTTGACAGAAGGAAATCCAACATAGAAATATAAGGAGGGATTTCCTGAGAGTGAGTACAATAAATCAATGGAATAGCTTGCCCTTCCTGGAATTGTGAATGCTCCATCAATGAAGGTTTTCAAGAAAAGATTGGACAACCATTTGCCCAGAATGGTACATGGCATTGGTGGCAAACCTTTTCAGAGCAGAGTGCTGGAATGTGAGCACGTGCACATTCCACACATGCGCAAGGCTTCCACGGCTGTGCAACTCACACACATGGGCATCTTTTGCGCAATTCAAGCACACATCTTCTGTGCATGCACAGGCGCATGGGAGTATTGCACACATGCACAATTGTGTGGGAGTCATGTGCAAAATCTCATGCACATGCAATTGCGTGGGAATTGCACGTAGTTTTGCGTGCATGTGCAGTTGTGCAGGAATCATGCGTGGAGTCACGCATGCATGCGCAAACTCACAGGAGCCTTAAACATGCAGTTGTGCAGGAGTCACTCACACACGCGCATGCACAGTCCGTGAGTTCGGGCGATGGCTGCTGTGCCGGCAGAGATGGCTCTGCGTGCCAATTGGGGCACGCATGAATAAGTCCGCCATCACGGGTATATGGACTCCTGCTTTGAGCAGGGGGTTGGACTAGAAGATTTCCAACCCTATTATTCTATGTTTTAACACTGGACATAACGATCTGGGAAGAGCTTTATGTTGAAAAGATGCTCAGTTAGTTGCCTGTGAGTCTACCTTAGAAAAGAGAAAAGCTCAAACTCTTTCCTAGATCAAGATCAAGTTGAAAATAGGAAGTGGTTTCACAGACATTACCAACCTAAAGAATGACTGAAGTAACTGCTCTCTTATAACTCACAATCCCTGTTCGGGTCTGGCCTGTACTGTAACTTGGATTTGGATTTCACTGCCATCTGACTTACACACACAAACACATACAGGCAGTCCTCGAATTACGACCAAAAGTCAGGCCAAAACTCTCCAACTTCTGCAGAGTTGTTCACTGAATCACTGCAGTTGACAAGTTAGTAAGCCGGTTGTTAAGTGAATCTGGCTTCCCCATTGATTTTGCTTGTCAATGAAGGTAGCTCAAAGGGATTGCATGCAGTGGTGGAATTAATTTTTTTTTTTACTATGGGTTCTGTGGGCGTGGCTTGGTGGGCGTGGCTAGGGGGATCATGTGACTGGGTGGGCAGTTTCTGTAAGCAGGGCAATAAAGATTAAGCTAGAAACAACCCCAGAATGTTTCTTTCCTGCCTTCCTTACAGGATTAACCCTGTAAAGTGGGGAAAAAACAAAAAGAGATTTCTTGTAACAACCGGCTCTCCGAACTGCTTAGAAAATTTACTACCGGTTCTAGCGAACCTGTTAGAATCAGCTGAATTTCACCTCTGTCCCTAGTCCTTCTCTTCATTAGACTAGACATACCTAGTTTCCATAACAGCTTTAGTTGGTATGGTAAGGCATCAGGCTACCTACCAACTGGGAGATGGTGGGTTCTAGTCCCACTTTAGGCACAAAGCTTTGCTGTGGAACCTTAGGCCAGTCACACACTGTCAGCCTTAGAAAGGAAACAATGGCAAGTCCATTCTGAAAACCTTGCCAAGAAAACTTGGGGACCTGTGCCAGCAGCAGTGACAGGATCAACACTGATTGAAAGGGACTCTAAAACCTCCCTCATAAAAAAAGAGGTTAAATTGAGTTTTTGTAGGCTTTCTGTGTGTGTGGGGGGGGAGAAGGATTACAGTTCCACTAGATTCAACTATTTTTTAAAAAAAATATCCATCCAAAAGGGTAGTCAAGGGAGAAGGACAATATAAAAAATCTGTTCTGTCCTTTTAAAATTCCTATTCATTTATTCTCATGATAGGGATTATGAGCACGAGAATTGTCTTGATTTGAAAACCAGCTGTCAGGGACTTGAAACAAACCAT
This sequence comes from Cerberus rynchops, assembly GCA_032468195.1. Lineage (NCBI taxonomy): Eukaryota > Metazoa > Chordata > Lepidosauria > Squamata > Homalopsidae > Cerberus > Cerberus rynchops. The sequence goes on along the minus strand of JANHFJ010004171.1, from coordinate 182,896 downwards.
GACTGACATCTTAATACTTATCACTAGAGCTGCCCCTCTAGAGTTTCCATTTGGCTATATAAAAGCTACTCAGCTTCACTGCCGCCTTGGGCAGAGATTCAGAAATCAAGACTCTTTTCCCGGTCTATGTGCCTTTATGAAATTCATTGTGTCCTTTTTCTGCACTGGGCAAAATTGGTTTTGCTCAGAGGTGAAATTCAGCCGGTTCCAGCAGGTTCTCTAGAACCGGTAGTAAATTTTCTCAGCAGTTCGGAGAACCGGTTGTTAGAAGAAATCTCCTTTTGTTTTTTTTCCCACTTTACAGGGTTAATCCTATAAGGAAGGAAGGAAAGAAACATCCTGGTATTGTTTCTAGCCTAATTTTTGTTGCCCTGCTACAGAAACTGCCCATTCAGTCACATGACACCCCCCCAGCCACGCCCACCAAGCCACGCCCACAGGACTGGTAGTTTAAACATTTGAATTCTACCACTGGTTTTGCTGTATTCCAGAAATGGAATGGTACTATTGTTTTCTCTTTATCACATTTTCCCACAGGTGCAGAGTCCACTTTTTTGGATTACCCAACTGTTGATCCATTGTTTATCACAGAATTGACCAACCAGTTTGTTGCCTGAGTCTGGTGTCATGGGCTGAGAAAAAGAGAGAGAGAGTGACTGGCCTAAGCTCATCCAGGCTAAGGATCCTGGGTGGGGAGTGGCTGGGAGGGAAGTTAGCTAGTCTGGCCCCAGGAAACACCAGTTACAGGGCCATCAATGCTAGAACCAGAAAAGCTGAATACAGTGCTATAGAGCTTTGGGCTGTAAGAATTGGAAATGGGTCAGAAGAACAGGATCCACCGAGGGGCTTGAATTTTAGCCCCCAATTTGCCTCCCATCAGTATACTGGTTGAATGTTGGGAGTGGTCTTCCCTGTACCAAGGGACCTATAGAGAACAAAGTCAAGCCTTTGACTTTGTCTTTTAAATGTCAAATTTTTAATTGTTTAATTTTATAATGCTCAATCAGCCTTTATTTAATTAATTTTAATTAGATTTTAAATTGTCATATATGTGTTTTTATCTGGCTGTACACTGCCCCGAGTCCTCTGGGAGAGGGGGCGGTATATAAATTCTGAAAAATAAATAAAATAAATAAAATAAGAAAGCAAGTCTGTTTTTCTTCTCTAAAAATGTCACAAATCATTGTACCTAAACAAGCTATTCCTGGCAAATATTTTCAATTGTCCCAGAAATTTTGAGATATATTACAAGGTGGACTTGTGGGGGAGAATATAAGCCAAGTCTCATTGCCAAGAATCTCTGTGGCACTGTGTCAAGTGGTGATATCTGTGGCTGTTTTAAGCAGAAGGAGCATTCATTTCAGTCCCTCTACTTTTTTATGGAAAACAGTAAGCAACATTTTAAACCAGAATCTGTTTAAAGAATCTTCTACAAGTTAGCTTCATATTACAGGTACATGAATATTGATTTAGTTTTTATAAGAAGAGAGAAGACACTACTTCTTATGCTAAACCAACAATAAACTAATTCTTAGTATCAAGGGCGTGCTTTTTTTTAAAAAAAAATTAAACATTGTGAGTCATTTTGCATAGAGATAAGTGTCTTAATCTAGAGGCTTAAAAACAAGTGTCATTCAGTTTCAAAGCAGACCGTGGCATTACATGGAAGCCTAATGGCCTAGCTGTATAGAACTTCAGGCTTGATTTCCAAAAGATGCTTCAGAGAACATGCAAATAGCAATGTAATATTTATCTGTTTACAGAAGTGAACTTTTTCTCAGAAGCATATAGTTCCAGGAAAATATGCTGCTGCTTGAAAGTATTGTGCAGCCTTCCTAGTCATAAAAAATTTTTATCAGCATGTTTTCATCACATGGCATTGATTTAAAATTAGCATTATTTTTCAAAAAATTAAATCATGTTTATATTCTTTACACTTCTCACACAATAGAAAGCAAATAAAACTTGGAGAACTTAATATGGTATAACCATTAAAATTTCAGCACAACTGTTTAGGATACAATAACATCCCATTAAATAAATTAGGCAAGTTGCAATTTTAATTTCTTATATTTTCAGTGTTGTGCAGCAATAAGTGTAGTAATGTTGTGTCCTACACATTGGCAAAAAAAATCAGAATAACAAATACAAGTTGAGCGGAAACGATCTTGTAGATGACCCTCACTTTGTCAAGGACCTAAGAGTACTCATCTCCAATGATCTAAGCCCCAGAGCTCACTGTAATAGCATTGCCAAAAAGTCATTAAGAGTTGTTAACCTAATCTTGCCTAGCTTCTTCTCCAGTAACACTGTACTGCTTATTAGGGCATACAAAACTTTTACCAGACAATTCTTGAATACAGTTCATCCATCTGGAATCCACACTGTATATCAGACATTAACATGAGTGACCAGGTTCAGAGGTATTTCACGAGAAGAGTACTCCACTCCTCTACTCACAATAGAATCCCTTATGCCACCAGATATGAAATTCTGGCCTTGGACAATCTGGAACTGTGCCGCCCACAGTCCAATCTAAGCATAGTACACAAAATTGCCTGCCACAACATCTTACCTGTCAACAATTACTTCAGCTTCAACCACAATAATACATGGGCAAACAATTGATACAAATTCAAGGTAAACAGCTCCAAACTCGACTGCAGAAAATACGACTTCAGCAACAGAGTGATCAATGCCTGGAATGCTCTACCTGACTCTGTTGTTATAGCCTCAAATTCTCACAGCTTCAACCTCAAACTGTCTACTGTGGACCTCACCCCCTTCCTAAGAGGTCTGTAAAGGGGCCATGCATAAGTGCACCAGCGCATCTACCGTCCCTGTCATACTATCTCCAATTATCTGTACTTAGTTCCTTTGTTTATGTTTATACCTATATCTGCTATCTTGTATGTTTGACAAATAAAATTAAAAATCTCAATATAAATAAATGCATTTCAGAAAACCAAATAAAATGAAAGTAAATTAACAGCAAGAAAGTAAGTCATTTAAGATCTCCCCTTTAAAAAAATGTTCAGATAAGAGTAAGTAAGATTATCAAAGGCCTGCAGACTAAAACATATGAAGAATGGCTACAGGGTTTGGGTTTGACTAGTATAAAGAAAAGAAGAATTAGGGGCAACACGATAGCAGCATTCTAGTATTTGAGGGACTGCCACAAAGAGCAGGGGATCAAATTATTCTACAAAGCACCAGAGGGCAGTACAATAAACAATGGTTGGAAACTGATCAAAGAGAGAAGCAACCTGGAATTAAGGAGAAACTTCCTAACAGTTTTGTTCTGTTCTATTCTATTCTAAAATTAAGTAGCTGAGAGATATAATTTGATGTTTGGTCAGAAAAAGCAGTCTTGAAGAAGTAATAAAGTAATGAAGTTTGGGATCAATTATTTATGCTGACAGATTTGCCTTTTGCAGTCAGTATGTACCAGTACTTACCAAAAGCTGTCCTGCAAAACAGATGAAAAGGATGAAGGAGAGTAGCAGAAAGGCAGCTCCAAAAGAGATTCCAAGTATAGACTTTCTGAAAAACAAGAAAAAGGGGGCTTTTTTCACAGAAACCAACTCCATGTAAACATAACACAAATGATGGCTGTTTTCTTTGCATTGGCCATATCTCTCAACAAAAATGACTATGGAAGTAGGGTCTCATTTGAACTTCCAAAGGGGCACATGTTGATGAGATTTAAAAAATATCATTGTCTTGAGATCTTAAAACATCTCAGAATTTTTTCTCCTGAGCTAGTGACCTGGTTCACCAGAGAAAAAGGAGTTTTAAGTTTAGTTTAGGACTAGTGGAGGCCACATAAAGGAGTGTACCACATCCTCACATGTAGGACTCTTTCAATATTCAAATTACTCTTCACCTTGGAAACATGACTGCCACTATCATATTTGGTGTAGATCAAGTCCTGAGAGAAGTAGAGACTTTCTTTAATTTATGCACATATTACAATTCTTAAGTATGACAATAAATGAAGAACAACTCTTTCCTTTACTAATGCCAGATATTTTTAAAAGGAAGAGCTGAAAAATATTTTTTAATTTCTGTTATTCCCATTTCCATGGGAGAATTGTAGAATTATGCTTAAAACGCCAATTATGCATATTAAGCTTCAATTAATATTTAAGGCAGAATCTTTACTCTTAGTAAGGGAATGCTCCAGGGAATAAAAACATTGTCAAAATTTAGTGAGCAACAAAATACCAATATCTTAGAATGCAAGAGGAATAAATTCTAAGCAAAACAGCTATATTGCCTTCCTTCTTCTGGACCAATGGAAAAAAGCATTTTTACATCAGAAAGGTTTGGTTTATAGGAAGAAATGGGTGATTCTTGAACTAGGTCTGTGCCCAAAGGAATTAAATTTCAGGGATAAAATAATCACTCTGAAATGAATATATACTCCTATTTAAACAAATAAAAAACATCTTGTTCTAATCTGATCTGATCAATACTATCTATCAGTGTCCCAGAATAATTGTACTCAAAGAGGCAGAGGTTTGGCATTAACTACTTCTACCATGTATTAATTAGTTTTATATCCTGCCTTTTATTCTGGAACTCGTGTGGGCATTCATAATGCTCTCTAATTTTATCTGAAATGGTAACCTTATGATATTGAGTAGCCCAATATGATCAAATAAGTTTCACTGGCTTCTATGGCTGAATGACTTGGGCCTCCTTGCTTCTTGTCCAACACCTTAACCCCTACCCCACACTGTGATGTTCCACATATGTAAACAGTAAAAAAAAATTAGAACAATTTGTAGGTATATATTTCATAAATACATGTGTGCGGTTTAGAGGATGTCTCTGCCACAGAAGCTTATACAGATCTCTCTTTTAAATGTAGCAACAGTTATCAATAGATACACAAAAACACTGTATTTTCTCAGGGATATTTTTTCACTATAATTATTTATTAGATTTATATCTCTCCTTCCATTCAGAAGCTCAAGATGGTATACATTTTTCCTCACAAAAAATCTATCAACGTAAGGGTTTTATGAAAGTCATGAAATATAATTTGGTATAGTGAGAGAGCCAATTTGATGTAATGGTAAAGATGCTAGGCTAGAAAGCAGGAGACTGAATTCTAGCCTTCCCTTAGGCATGAAAGCTAGCCGGATGACTTTGGATCAGTCACTCTCTCTCAGCCCCGACCACCAAAAACCGGAGGCTTTTCCCATGATGGCAACGGATATCTTCACCATCTTGAAAAGACCCCCCCCCCAAAAGAGGTGGGATAAAATTACTAATATTGTTGTTGGATTTACATAACAATTTTGTTGCTGTTCCATTCCATCATGGCCAACTATTCATTTCAGAAATTCAGTATTAAATGTTTATTTTTGTCTTTAATTATATTGGATGTATATGAAAAAGAAATTCAAGGATAAATTCTTGTAGGAAAATCACAGAGAGCTAATTTTCATCTTTAAGAGCATTAGATTAATTTTGATAATTTCTGAGTCTGTTCTTTTCCATTCTGAAAGTACATTCATTAAACTTTCAAAAGATTTCAATTAGAGCGGAGGTTTGGAACACATAAGAGTTTCATTGTTAAAACATTTTTTTCTAATATAAACATTTGCAGTAGCTCTCCATTCTATCAGGTGCAACAAACAGAAAGCCCTCATAAATGAGTGGCATAAAAAAGAGAGGAAGTGAAAGAGAAAGAGAAAGAGAAAGAAAGAGTTTATGAGCGTCATTTGCTTTAAAACAATCAGAGCACTGTGTTGACTTTTTGAAATTCAATGTGCTGAAAATCCTGCTTCAACCTTCAACTCACTACCCTGAAAATTTCCTATGTAAAGAGTAATAAATTGAATTATGAAAGGATTGTTCAGTTTCATTTTTAAAATGATTTCTGTACTTTCACGTAGAAATAAAGCTAGTTAGTTGTAAAATAGGAAAAATATACAATGGGATAATCCACCACCCAATGGAATCAGAATCAAATATCACTGTATATAAGACCTGGAAAAAAGAGGAATGAAAGTCAGTCACAGTAAGACAGAATACATGTGTGTGAATGAGAAGTGGAAGTGGAACAGTGAGATTAAAGGGGGGCTGAGGTCAAGATGATGCAAGAGTTTAAGTATTTGGAGTCAACAGTCCAGTGTGACTGGGAGTGTGGAAAAGAGGTAAAGAGGCAAGAGCAGGTAGGTTGGAATGGGTGCAGAAAGATGTCAGGAGTGTTGTGTGACAGAAGATTGTCAGCAAGAATCAAAGGAAAGGTGTCCAAGACACTAGTGAGATCAGCGATGCTGTATGGATTAGAGACTGTAGTAGTGAGGAAAAGACAAGAGGCAGAGATGGAGGTAGCAGAGATGAGGATGTTGAGGTTCTCTTTAGGAGTAACTAGGATGGACAGGATTAGGAATGAGCACATCAGAGGGACAGCTCAGGTCAGCTGTTTTGAGAACAAGGTTACAGAGGCCAGATTGAGATGCTTTGGATATGTGCAGAGAGAGAGTGATTATATTGGTAGAAGGATGTTGGAGCTGCCAGGCAAGAGGTCAAGAGGAAGGCCAAAGAGGAGATATATGTATGTGCTAAAAGAAGACATGAAGTTAATTGGGGCAAGAGTAGAGGATGCCGAGGATAGAGTTATGTGGGAACAGATGATTCGCTGTGGCGACCCCTAATGGGAACAAGCCGAAAGAAGAAGAACTCTATCTATCAATTTGCCATTCCTCACTGGAAGCTCTTCCCATTCTTCACCATTGTTGCCCCACTGAGCAAAACTCAGAAATCTGCTAGGAAAGGTCTTGAACATTTCAGCATTCAGGCAGGCTCAGCATGTTTCTAACTTGGCTTGGTTTTTGGAAACATTAGCCAAACTTTTTATTTTATTTTATTCTGTTCTCTGCATTCTCCAGAATTTCTGGGAAGTCTATATCTATCAATGGGATTTCTTGGTTCATTTGGTTTTTTGGGCTCTAAGACAAAAGCTAAGTATTACTTTATTGTGTGTCTGATGTAAATCTTGGAATGAGCTGCAATGGTGCAGTGGTTAGAGTGTAGTACTGCAGGCTACTTCTGCTGATAGCTGGCTGTCTGCAATTTGGCAGTTCAAATCAGACCAGGCTCAAGGTTGACTCAACCTTCCATCTTTCCAAGGTGGGTAAATTGAGGACCCAAATTGTTGGGGGCAGTATGCTAACTCTATAAAACTGCTTAGAGAGGGCTGTAAAGCACTGTAAAGTGATATATACGTCTAAGTGCTATTGCTATTATGCCATTTTCTTATATGTTTCTCTCTGCAAGATAAAGAAGAGAATATTTAGGCACTTTTATGGAAATATTATTGCATTTTTGTAATTAATTACTTCATTATAATGATTGCACTGGTTAACCTTTCATCTTTACATATTTTTCACCCACTTATTGTCATTGTCAATCAATCTTTAGGAGTTTATACATAGAAGTACTTTAGTGTTTATTAATCACAGAAATAAAAACAGGACCTCAAAACTCATGGCCCTTCCCCCCCACAAATGTGAATGAGATAACTTTTTAAAATTCAAATAACAAAACTTTAAGTTGCAGTCCTATAAATACTGACATAGGCCACTGAAATTAGTAAGATATCCTCATCTGAACCATGGATCCTCACTCGCCTTCACTGCAAATAAGCTGTTGCTTGCTAAGTTTCATCATCTAATATGTAACCTGTTTTCATGCTGCCTTGTAACACCATTACTTTTGTGGAAAAAAACTAAGAGTTTTAATTGAAGGTGATCCTCCTGCTTACATGACGAATGTATAAGGTTCTGACAAATGGTTCCATCCATTTGGTTATAATTTTTCATCTAGTTAATTTTAATGTTTTCATATTTATGATTCTATTGGGGTATGTATTCATATGTTTATATGGAGAGACAGAAAGAGAGAGAGAGAGACTCAGTACAAGGACTTATTTGATTATTTTATTCTTTAATTTTACGTAACATGGATTTGTTTTAAATAGTAGCAAAGGTTGCATCAAAACTTTTTTCTTCAGTTTTGCCATTGAAGCTGTCACTCGGGTCTTAAAGTTCAAAGTGGACGTTTGGCAGAATATCATTTAATGAGCTGAACTCAACACTTCAGAGCAGAACCCTCTGGAGACAAATGAGGAAAGCAACCATCACTACTTGTCTGACTTTCACAGTTGGCCTCTTTCATGTCTGAGCCAGGCAATTAAATAATGAATTTCTGGGAAATCAATGTTTTAGGAAATCTTCCAGGCAAATGTAGACACATACCTGACTGAACTTCAGATATTTTTCTTCAGCAGAAGATTTCTTATTTTATGCAGAACTCAGAAAAATCTATGTACATTGATACACACCTCTGAATATTAGCTTTATGTTCTCTCCTCACCATGCTGAGGTAGTCCCAAATGTTCCTCCATATGCTCAGGTTTTGCTAGATAATTTTTGCAGATTTCAAAAGTATGGAAATTGGTCAGATCAAGAGGTATTGTAGACTAGAAATCCATGGTCTCACCCTCACTATGGAAATATACAGTCTGTATACATTAATCATGTATTGCCATGATAATGGCTAGGTGATACTATCATTCAGGAATTTGGAAAATATCTGTGTCATGTCATTAATGACATCCTGTGAGTCAGTTCAGCCTGGGACCTATCAACCCAAGTCAGCTGTTAAGAAAACTTTAACATCTGAACTGACTTATATTTTAATAAAAATATATCATTACTTAATGGGAAATTATAGGCTTGGGACTGTGCCACTGAGGATATAAAGTATTTACCCTTACAAACTGAGGCCTGAGTCTACAGCAGATAAAATACATCAAATGTTTTCTGACTAGTAATGAATGTGTCTATGATAGATGACAAGACAGGTCACAATGCACCGTATGCTATACTTTCTCCCTCAGTTTGCTGCAGCACTGAGTATGTTGTTGATAGCATTTCCTTTCCTACTCTACACAATTCTCTATTTCCTTCCCCATCCTAAGCTATGGGCCATAGTTCCCTCAAGGGATCTTATTATACTTTTAGTTCTGCACAGCCAAACAAAGATAAGAGACAATTCTTGAAGTTCAATATATCATCACCTCTTCATATTGTTTTGCTGCAGGAGAGTCATTGACTTAATATTATTAGATGGTACAAACCAATGGAATCTTGCTCTTTTGATGAAATGCAATTTCCTATGAAGCAAGTGAAGGAACTCACTCTAACTAATAAATTTCAGCCATTACTGTGTTGATGAATAGCATCTGTTGTTGTTTCAATAAACGTGTCACATTTTATGACTTTAATTAAGTAAGTAATTACTAGATACAAGATGATACAATTTTACCTTAGCTAGATAGATAGCTAGACAGACAGACCGACCAACCGACCAGGGGTGGAATCCAACTGGTTTTGCTACCGGTTCAGTGCATGCACATGCACACCAACCATGCTGCTACATGGCTCTTAAAAGCTAATTTATACTCACCAGAGGTGAGTGGGATGATTAGGAAGGCTCCGGAGGTGCACCGAACAGCTGATTAAGGTAAGGAAAAAAAAAGCTGCTATAGGGAAAGCAAAGGGCAGGGAGAGGTGGGAGGGACCAATTTCAAATTGCCGCTACCAGATCGGGCAATCCAGTGCAACCAGGCTGCATTTCACCACTGATATAGACATAGGTATAATTTTTTCAAGTCCTTTGAAAAAAATCTACAATTTTTTCCCCTTCCTGTTTGATAATGAAGTGAGATGCATACAAACAATTTTCTTTCTTGACAAACTTAACTAACAAGGTTTGATAATATACTACCTAGTCAAGGTGCTTGACATTTATGCAAGTAGCATCATGAATTTACTTTGCTGTCCTCCTAGAGGAGAAGATAACATCATAGTTGTGATCTATAAATCTTTCCCCGCTCATTGCTCACCATAATTTGTGCTTCTCTGACTTAAAAAACCTAGACCCCTCCTAGCATTGAGGCCAGCTGGCAGAATATTAGTCAACTAATGTCACTTTTGGCTCAGAGTCATGTGCTTTATCTTGAAATGTGTAGAAAATGGACATTGTATCATAACCTCTACTTATCAGAGGTGATTTGGAAAAAAAGACGTGTGCCACAAGAGGATAGAGAAAAATTACATTCAGATGGCACATTTTTATTGCATTCTTGGGCCTGGTGCAGTCAATGATTCTCATTAATTTACCTCCAAAGTCAAACCTTGACAACTTAAATTATTGGCTGATTGACCTGTAGCAAAAGCAGTATTGTTACATTTCCTAGTATTTCTATAGGAAATACTGAGAAACATTTAACAAACAAGAAATTGTGATGGTACTCAGCCTCAGTTTAAAATATGTTATAATGTGTGTCTAAATTCTGAACCAGTCATGTCTTTCAGCTGCCCTTCCATTCTTTTTTAGCTTAAAATTTGAAAGTCATATACACATACACACACATATACTGCTGGCAATCCATCGACTAAATTTTTTCATGCATTGTAATTTTGAAAAATGTCTTTCTGTTACTCCACAAATATTGTTTTCTGGTTTCTCCATTTTTTAAAACTTGTTTTCTGATTTATTCCATTAATACTGGATTGATGACAGATATGCTAATTTACCATCTTTCTCACTTAAAGGCTTCATTTGCCCTCGCTGACATGATAGCCAATAAAACTTTATTTTAATAAGCAATGATTTTATTCAGAAGAGAGGAGCATTTAAAATAATAACAAGACTCCTAAAATTGTAACTGTTCATTGCTAAAATACCAAAACAAAGGGGGGAAATGGCAAGTTTGAGGAGAAGAAAATCGGTTTCCTTATAGTTACAGCTTTAAGATACAAAAAGTGCTTTGGAAGAACAAGTATTTCAGCCAAATAATCAAACATTTTCCAAAGGACTTTTTTAAAAAACCCAGGAAAGTTTAAGCATTTTTCTGTATTGAAACTTTGAAAGCACAACATATCAGAATGAGTGAAGATTTCATTCAAATCACTTTTTATTTTTTATTATTTATTTAAATTTCTATACCGCCCCTCTCCCGAAGGACTCGGGGCAGTTAACAGCCTATAAAAC
>JANHFJ010004171.1:92878-103901 GCA_032468195.1 Cerberus rynchops | reverse complement strand
CAAGAACTGAATTTTCTACAATTTTGAAATTGCCACACTTGCCTGAAGTGGAAAATTTTCTGGCCTACAGAAACCCTCTGCCTAAATTGCAACTACTTAAATGCTTCTAACCACCAGAGATAAAAGAAGCTTTATGAAATTCACTCAAATTTTCTAATAGGGTGGTGATGGATAGTAGTCTATGAGACATGAAGTTGCATTAGATGACCTAAAACATCCATCCAACTTTAAATATGAAATCCTAACAGAAGGACAGCATGAATATCCTCCTGAAAAATATGAAGTGAAAAAGTGTGTGTGTGTGTGTGTGTGTGTGTGTGTAGTACCAATCCATCCTGAGAGAAATTAATTGCTATAATGGTAATGGTATACTTAGCATGAAGGAAGCCCAGAAGTATATAGAAAACATCTTAAGGTACAGAGAGTTCATTCATGGCCATTTCTTCTGTGCTTTTAATTAGAATAAAACATCCTCAAAGACACACGCAAACTAGAAAGAGTGTGCAAATGCAAACTTAGCAAAACTGTTAAATTTCCAGAAAAAGCACCTTGGAAAAGGGAGACCTTAACAAGGAGATTTGCCCTTGGGGAATGATTGGGAGGCATTGAATTAATGCATCACCTTGAAATATTTAGCGAACAGCATCTCAATAACAAAGGAGAGAAAAGAAACCTAAATAAATGGAGTAATGGAGAAAAAACAACAAGGCTAAAGCACTCTTCATCTCCTCAAATTGTCCTTTCTAGGGCAGGACTTGAAATTATCTCGGGTAGGTTTGACGGCATTCCTATAACATAAAACACAATCAAGAAATAAATTGGAGCTTGCCATGAAGTATCTTCGTGTGCCTAGCTGGTGCTTCAGCAGTCTATATGTCAATCTGCTCCAAAAGTGGCAAGAGAAGGAAAATTAGTCTGTCAACTTTGACAGGCATCAGCCACAGTTTTCACTCACAGTGGGAGAAGAAAAAGCAAGAAAATTATAGGAAACTCAACTTACTCTGCACGTGCATAATATGTTTCCTTTCTGTTCCTTAATTAAAAGTTGCCTCCTGTTAGTCTAATGTGAGCCTTCATATATGTACATTAGCTGTGAACTGCCTTATTCATAAAATAGATTTCTTTTCCCACTTTTAGGTTAACATAAGGTTTCATTTAATTACTTTCATACACCATTGTGCCATAAAAAAATTACACATAGTAAATATTCAGGCACTGCCTGAATATTTACGGCTATTCCCATATCACCACCAATGCACAGATAAATACAAGTAGACAGAATTCTGGTGGGCAAAATGGAAGTTTAATCATCTCTCAAGGGAGACAATGTCATAATTTCTTTTGCCTCCTGCACAGCAATGGGGGAAAAGGGGTGATGGGGGCTTTCTTCTCTCCAAGATCAAAAGAGGAAACCAGAAATTGACTCACTTGACCTCCAGACTGTTACTCAGCTTGAGTAAATTGCAGACATGGACATTTCCTTGATTCAGCTTGTTAAGTTGAACAATGGGGCACAAATTTCTGACACACCTATGGTAATGTTAAATTAATGGATGCTAGAACCAACCTTCCTCATTTCTAAATCCCTTTTTTGGTTCATTGATCTTTGCAGTGTTTTTTTTTTGGGGGGGGGGGTAGGAAGATAAACACTCTTTTTGTGTTTTGTGGGTTTGTTTTTTTTAATTTCTGGACCTACATTTAATTTGAAATGCTAGATATTTCTACTGGTATTTTTTGATTCAAAAAAAGCTACAATTTAAAAATATTAAAATATTAAAAGAATTACTTTTTATTTTTGAAAAAGATTGAAAATTGAAAGCCTTTGTTTCTAATGAATCTGCATTGTGGGATCACAGCCTGAAGCTGTGTCGCGAGGTCTCCTTTACACGTTTCTTTGTCTCCCTCTCCTCCCTTGAATCATTCAGAAGGTGAGAGCAGAGAAGAGAGGTCCTCCTTCTGGCACCACATTGGCCATGGAGACCTTGGTTTGCTGACCTAGTCGAGCTGTCAGTCAGCCATCCGTGGAGGCTCCTGCAGATTGAGGAAGTCCTCTCACAGGGTTTGATTCCACACCCAGACCTTTGCTGGCTCCAGCTAGCCACCTGGAGATTGAGCGGGTCTCCTTGAGAAGAGCCAACATGTCTGACAGAGTAATCAGCACCATCCAAGCTGCATGCAAGTCCTTGACTATACGTATCCACAAGGCTACTTGGGATGCATTCTGATCCTGGTGCAGCAGGGGGACCCCTCTTGGGTGTCCCTTGCCCAGTTTCTGGACTTCCTTCAGGATAGATTGGACAAAGGTCTCAAACCCAACATTCTGCGGAGGCAGGTGGTGGCCATTTCATCTATAATTGACTACGGCATGGGGGGGGGCTGCTTGCGAGACACCACATGGTCCACAGGTTTCTCAGGGGGGCAACCAACCTAAAACCTCCTGTTATCCATTGTTATACAACTTGGGACCTTCCCAGAGCCCTGGTTGCCCTCACACAAGTGCCCTTTGAACCTTTACAAGCAGCATCATTATGGATCCTTAGTTGGAAGGTACTGTAGCTTTCCTAGGGGCCATCTCCTCAGCCAGAAGGATTTCGGAGCTGTCCACGCTCTCTGTATGCCCTGATCTCTGCGTCTTTCATCTGGACAGAGTGGTGTTGAGGCTAGAGCCCATTTTTGAACAAAAAACAATTATTGGTTCCACAGGGCCCAAGAGCTAATTCTGCCCAACTTCTGTCCCAACCCAGCACATCCTTTGGAACCGTGTTGGTACACCCTAGATGTTCACTGTGTGCTCCTAATTTACATCAACAGAACCACCTCATTTAGATGCATGGAGGCTCTGTTTATTTCCTTTCAACCTCAGATGATGGGCCACAAAGCTTCATCTTCAGTGGTGGGCAAGTGGATTCATGGTTGCATCACAGAGGCTTACAGTACCAAGGGCCTTTCTCCTCTTCGGGAGAATCAGCGCTCACTCTACATGGAGTGCTGCCACATCTGCAGCCTGGTCTATGCACGCCTCCATTGATGAGGTTTGCAGGGCAGCAACCTGGACTTTGCCATCAGCCTTCATTCGGCATTATCACCTCTACACGTACGCCTTGGCTGAGGCTTCTTTTGGCAGGAGGGTGCTGCAGTTGGTCCATACAACCCGAGGAACTCAGGACCGGGCCGTCTCTTTCATTATAAACCATCCAACTGCTTTGGTATGTCCAATCTATCAATTATTTCTCCACTATCAATGGAGAAGGAGCGTTGGTCTTATCTGATATGCTCCTTCTTGTTGTGTGGAGAAATAATCTAGCCTGCCCAAGGGTCTGGCCAGTCCTGGGTTCTGGGTTTGGACAAGAGAGATGTCTGATGGTTGGACTATTCTTTGTAGAAGCTGGAAGAGGAAGAGGAGCCTGCCCCTTTTAAGCTTCAATCACTCAGACATAGCGCTAGGAAAAGGACAGAATATCCCAATCTATGGATGATTTCTCCACACAATGGGAAGGAGAAGGAGTGTATTAGGTAAGATCAATGTCCCTTCTCTGAACTGCTTAGAAATTTACTACTGGTTTTAGCAAATGGGCTAGAACTGGTTGAATTTCACCTCTGATATGGACCTTTTAGAAAATGTCAGAAATAGGGATTTGGAATTAGAGAGAGGGCTGGATAATTTAGCCATGCTGGAATTTAGAGAAAAATAATTTTGTTTGAGATTTAGGAATATTCCAGAAATCTGTTCTGAAAATATACAAAACTGATTGTTTATGTATTTGCTGATTTATTAAGCTAGAAAGAGGAGAGGATGGAGGGAGAATTGAAATTTGGCAAGGTTGATATAATTGTCTTAAAAGAGATTCCTATTAGAATTTTGCTTAAAAAGAAAGACTATTTCTTTTTGGCAAATGTTTTGAAGCAGAAAAGAATCTCATTTCATTGGGATAAGCTGTAAGGAATAATCTTCAAGCTCCAATAACAAAGATAAAAGTTTAAAAATCTAAAGATTTTATGGAAAACATGTACAAACTGGATCAAAAGTTTATGAGATTGCTGATAAAGATTCACAAGGACTACAATAAACAAAAGGTAGTAACAAAGAAGAATATATACTTTGGGAGCTACAGTTGAAGACTTGGTTAAACTTTTCTGTTTAACATGGGTTTCAGGTTTTTTTAAATATGGAATATAAATAGAACAAATCATCCTCCAAAAAAAAAGATTTTTCATTATCTGAGAAAATTAAAACAAGATGCAATTTACAAGAAACAGAATTGTGAGAATTGTGAATTGTGAAGGACCAAATCTATAATTGTTGCATTTTATGTTCCAAATGAAAATAAAGGAATTTGATGTTTGATGATGGGACTGGCAAATAATAGTTGCTCCACAATTTGACAGAACTTCAGACAAATAAATGAAACTTAACCATGACAAATTACCAAGGTCTTTCTCTGATTTCATGGACAATCTGTCTTTGGTGAATGCTTGGAAAAAGAGGTATGGATCTTGTAGGGAATATAATCATCTTTCAGAAAGTCATAGGTCATGTTCAAGAATTAAAGAATTGATACAATATGGCTTCATGTTCAAGAATATGGATTTCCAATTCTCTTGCAAATAAAACATCTAGGGTGGTCTTTTTACCTAAGACTTTTCTGATCATAACCTCCTTTTTTTTTACACTTAAAGTCTACAACATTCAGATGAAGATTAAATGAAGGGTTATTACAGAAAGACTTGTCGGTGGATGACTGTAAGAAGTCAGAACTGAGGATGCTTCTTAGATGAGAAATCTTCAAGAAAAAACAAAGAAAGTACAGTTGCCTTTTCAAAAAGCACCGTTGGGACAACCAGGGTCTGGATGACTGAGACCTTCCACAGATTATAAAAAGAAATGAATCACTTTTTTTACAATAACTTGGATAAAGGTATGGACATAAGAATGTTTGGGATGTCAGTAAAGTTTTTATGAAGTTTTCTATCATTATTATGTAACATAATCTAAAGCTAAAAAAGAAATTCCAAGAAACAAAGATGTAGGCTAGTTTGGTCAAAATTAAAAATAAGGAAAATTATTTACAAAAAGCAGTAGCAGATGCAACCATTATATATCAATTAACTTTTGCAACAACAATTCTTACACTAACAATGAGAGAGATAGGGACTAAACTGAAATATGTGAAACAGAAGAATTTTGAGTTTGCAAATAAATCTGGGAAATGGCTGGCATATAAACTGAGAAATGGAAAAGAAAAGAAAGTGATATTGAAAATTCACGGAGAGGAGGCTAAGAATTATCTTAAAAAAATAAAACTTTAGAAAACCAATTGTTAATCTGTGGCCATAATAAAAATTGATTGATTAGAAAACCAAATCAAAGATAAATTATGAATAGCTCTATAACCATTATGGAAGCTATAAAAAATAAAATAGGAAAAGAACCAGGATCAGCTGGACTGTCAGGTTCTTATTAGAAAAATGTAGATATCAACTTTTGCAACCATTTCAGTAAGTGATGAATTATAGTTTACAAGGGATGCAATGCCAGAATCTTGGAAAGAGGCCAATATTGCACTATTAACAAGGGAAAAATAAGATTTAATTTACATCAAGAATTATAGGCCAATTTCCTGAACAAGGATTATGAAGTGGCAGCAAAAAGTTTTTACAAGAGTTTATTCATGATGATCAATGTGGATTTTTACCTAAAAGACAATTGAATGATAATGTGAATGATATTCTGAAAGGGACTGAATCTGGCATGAAAAAATTGAAATTAACAGGTTTTAAGACTAATAAACATTAAATAAAGATGTTGGTAAATGATATGACCATACAAGATCAAAATGCTCCAACAAAATATCTTGTTTTAAAATTTATAAAAAAAGTTAAATATTGGGTGATACCTTGACTAATTTGAATTGTCTGTTGTTTCAAGATAGCCATGCTAAAGTATGGGATGAATTAAAAAAAAAACACATGTGGAGATGAAAAACATTGTGACTGTCATTATTGGGAAGAATTTCTGTGATTAAAATGAATGTTCTATCTGGAACATTATCTTTATTCCATAATATACTCATATTGATGATTTATGCAGCATTTAAGCAATAGCAAAAAGATATTTCCAAATTTGTTTGGCAAGACACAAAATTGAGAATTAAATACAAACTCACAAAGGTGGAGGATTTACAAATATCTACCATGGAAGAGTGGATGATGAAACTGATGGAATTGGGGGAGATGATGAAATCAACAGTTTTGATTGAAGAAAAACAATGTTATTTCTATTTGAAAATTACTTTTAGATTTTTTTTGTGAGAAACCTAAAGGAATGAAAAGTTGATTTTGGGAACTGATGATTCAAATTATATGGACTTATAGAAATAATATAAACAAATGTTAACCTCAAAGTAACAGTTTGAGTTATAGTATACTGTATTAAATCAATACCAAAGAAAGTTGGAAGTCATTCTTTTCCTATTTTTTTTACTTTTACTTTTTTCTTTTCTTTTTGTACCTTTATTTTCATTTTTTATTTTCTTTCATTCAGAAGCATTTTTTATATTTTTTTTTTTTTTAAAATATTTTTTTTAAAATCAAAGTTATTCAAAAAGATACACACACAAACAAAGCACAGCCCTAGGGGATTAGCAAGCAAATAAATCCTATGTAAGATTGGTCAAGCATCCTAAGCAGAGCAGTGCAACTCATTCCCCCTTGTTTGGCTAATTTCATCACCCTGGAACTATCCAGTTACTTTTAAAAGTCTACTTGGAAGCATAGAAAACTGCAATATGCTCATCTACTGTAAGCAGCAGAGATTGTTTGAAATTTAGCTTTCCATTTCCCAGCCTCAAGATTTGCTTTAAGTCAAGCTCAAGGGAAAGAGCTTGAAAACAGAACAAACTAGGCCCACAAAGAAGTTTTCATGAAAGGAAGGGTGCTTGTTATGCTGAGAAGCTTACATAGGAAGTATTGTTTTTTTCACAGGCTCTTTCCAAACCATTTTACAATACCCATGGTTGTCTAGTCCTGTTTTTGTCTTCCAAATGTTTGCTAGAACCATAAGAGAAGAAAGGAAATTTTACAGCAATCTTTTTTCACTCCTTCAGCTGTCATTCTGATTATAGCATCATCTGTTTTGGTTGGCTAGTCTATTTGTTTCTAACTTGGCTTGGTTTTTGGAAACCTTAGCCAAGCTCCTATTTTTCTTCTGTTCTCTGCATTCTCCAGAATTTCTGGGAAGTCTATATCCATCAATGGGATTTCTTGGTTCATTTGGCTAAGAACAAAGCTAAGTCTTACTTGATTGTGTGTCTGATGTAAATCTTGGAATTAATCTATGCTTTCCCGGGTGCTGATTGTTGGTTATAGTCATTTTGTTCCCTTTTTGGCTTGTTTTCTCTTTTGCATAGTACATTGTTTGTGTTGATGTGTCTAGTGATGTCAGTGTACAAGGCTTCTAAATATTCCTTAACATTTTTGGATTTGGCTTGATCTACAATAGTCACAGTTTCATAACTGAAACTATGGTTAAGTCTCCACACCTGCAACAAAACAACCAAGCTCAGAGAGCATCAAGGCACCTCATTTCAAATATTGCCCTTTATTGGTGACTTTTTTTTCATAGCACTTTATTTATTTATTTATTTATTTATTTATTTATTTATTTATTTATTTATTTATTTATTTATTTATTTTATATACTGCCCCAGTTATTGGCGGTTAACAGCCAATAAAACAACAAAACAAGATACAAAATCCCTTTAAAATATATATTATTCTTGCATCTATTTTGTACCAAAGAAAGTTGGAAGTTATTCTTTTCTATATTTTTGTTCCCCCCTTTTTTTCTTGCATTCCCAATTTTGGCTTTTGACACCCTCCTTTTCTTTTAATTTTTTTTAAATATTTGCTTGCAGTTTAGCTTCTTCTGAAACATAATAGTTTTTTGGGGGGGGGAGAAAGAAACTCAGTAGTAAATGCTTATCTTGGACGCACCCTGAACTTACATGAGACTATTGTGATGCTTAATGGTTATGTATTTTGAATATATATGAATACCTGGATCCCAGGGTGCTAGGACAGATAAGGAGAGAAGAAATTCTGAACTAAGGCAATTGTCTCTTCCATGGATAAGAGATCCTTTTCACCTTTATTTCCAGGTACTCATAGCTGAAAACAATATATCCACACACACCCTTTTAATTTTATCTTCCTAAGAATCCTCCAAGGGGAAGGGGGCTGAAAGGTTGCCTGGGTTTGCATATTTGCTAAGTCAAGGTTTGGTAATAATTACATTTGGGGAGGGTTTTTTAAAAAAAATCATATTGTCCCAGTTGGCATTATCTTCTAAGCTAAGTCTCACCTAAGGGTATCGATTTAGCATGATTTGAAAGGCCATCATAAATCAGGACATGCCCAAAAGCAAAAAAAAAATAAAAAAATAAATGGACAAAGACACATACTTGGCTAGAAAAAAAATGATAAAGCAACATATCGATTTAAAGCCAGAAATATTTTTGTTGGACATTGTACCAGAAAAATGCAGCAAGGAGAATGTATATTTGATTTTACATATATTAACTGTAACTAGAGTTGTATTTGCACATTACTGGAAAAACGAAAAGATTCCCACAGAGGAGAAAGTGATTAAAAAAAAAACGTTGAAATGTGCGGAAATGAACAGATTGACCTTGGAAATTAAGGAAAAAAGAACAAACTGAATATTATATGATATGGGATGTATTTTACCAATGGTTAGATCGTAAAAACAGGAATTAGAAATATGGAATTTCATGAAGATTATTGAAATAAAGGAGAGTTGTTAAATGAGAAAAGAGAAAAACTATTATTATTGTAAGTGCTATGGAATGAATATTAACCCAATGAATATTATATTGTAAATTATAATTTTTACTAAGCAAATTGTTTGGACCCAGATGACACACTGTTTAATGGAAGATGGATTTTGATATGTTAAAAAATAAAAAACTTTATAAAAATAATATAAATCAGGTTTGCATGTCAATTCTGGTAGTTGAAGTTGACCCACCTTAAATGTCTATGAAGATTCTCAGTTATCCAGATCATAGTTGTCTCCTATTAGTGTTTCATTTCCTAACTTTCCTAACTATTCCTAACTTATTTCCTAACCTATTTTCCTGTCTTGTCTAGACTATTCGCTTGCTCTGCTATTCATCGCGGTCGCGGGTGGATGCATAAGCATTTCACTGCATATCGTACCATATACGACTGTGTATGTGACAAATAAAATTTGACTTTGAATTTGAATCAGTGTGTGGTATTTATATGGTGTCTGTTGTGTGTGGCTTTTAAGTTTCGATTCACAATCTTGCTTTCTGCGGTGAGTGAAACATAAACCTTCTCTCCCTCTGCATTATAGGCAGTCCTCGACTTACAACAGTTCATTTAGTGACCGATGTTACCACGGCCCTGAAAAGTGTGACTTATGACCGTTTTTTGCTGTTACGGCCTTGTGCAGCAGCCCCACGATCAGGTGATCAAAATTCCAGGTGCATGGCCACGGGTTCATATTTATGACTGTGGCTGTGGTCCCAAAATCATGTTTTGCAACCTTCTCACAAGGAAAGTCAATTGCTGGGAGAGCTAGATTCACTTAACAACTGGGTTACTAACTGATCAATGGCACGATTCATTGAACAACAGTGGCGAGAAAGATCGTGAAATGAGGCAAAATTCACTTCACAAATGTTTTACTTAACGTTAGCGCTCTAGGTTTATTTCTGTAAGTGTTGTGGTGGTTACATGTATCAACTGGGGCAGCTTTGAAAAAGCTATGGTTTCAAGGATTTACTGTCCCCATCTGAGCTGCCTCTACTATATCCAGCTGTGGTTTGTGTACAAATGAGTTGAGAAACCGTTTTGTAAGATCAGGGCAAACACGTCTGTGCATGTTGATGTGCAATCTTCGCTTTAGTTTCCTGAATTAACTTCAAAGTCTCTGTTCCACTTATGGTGCACCTTGATTGATTGATTGATTTGCTTGTTTGCTTCTTTGTTTTGAAAGAATGCCTTAGTGGCGGGGGGGTGTCACCTGTCTCTCTTTTTAATAATACTTATTTCAGCACATTCAGGTCTTCTTCTGTATTCTTAGTGCCTTGTGGACGCCATTTAGATCAGGGGTGTCAAACTCAAGGCCCGTGGGCCAGATCTGGCCCGTGGGATGCTTAGATCTGGCCAGTGGGGCCACCCTGCAAACAGTGAAGGACTGGCCTGTGGTGCCTCTGTCAAACTTTGTGGCCCTTCCAAGCTCTGTTTTTGCTAGCAGAGGGTTGTAGGAGGCTGTTGTAGCTGAAAACAGAGCATGTGTGGCCTTCCCAAGCTCTGTTTTTGCTGGTAGAGGGTTGCAGGAGGCCGTTGCAGCAAAAAACGGAGCTTGGGAGCCTGTTTTTGCTGGCAGAGCACTCAGGCCTCCACAGGTGCTCCCCAACACAAGTGACATCCAGCTGGCCATGCCCAACCTGGCCCCCCAAGGTCAAACACAACCCTGATGCGGCCCTCAATGAAATCGAGTTTGACACCCCTGATCTAGATTGTCCTAAAGGTAAAGGGTTCCCTCGCACACACGTGCTAGTCGTTCCCAACTCTAGGGGGCGGTGCTCATCTCCGTTTCTTAGCCGAAGAACCAGCGCTATCTGCTGATGATTCCGTGGTTACGTGGCCAGCATGACTAAACGGTAAAAGCGCACGGAGCGCTGTTACCTTCCCACCGAGGTGGTCTCTATTTTTCTACTTGCATTTTTTTTTTTTAACATGCTTTCAAAACTGCCAAGTTGGCAGAAGAGATTGTCCTTCTTGGAGCCAAAACTGGAATATAATCGAGTCCTTCAGGGAGGGAGGCAGTATAGAAATCAAATAAATCAAATAAATAAATAAATTATGCGAAACCCTAGTCTGCTTTTTCTCCTCTCCTGCATATCTTAACAGACATTCAAGTCCCTGAAGTTGCAAGGCTGAGAAGTCTGGCTTAACCTGAAGCACAGTGTGT
>JANHFJ010004171.1:41931-52126 GCA_032468195.1 Cerberus rynchops | reverse complement strand
CCTTCCTTTCTTTCTTTCTTTCTTTCTTTCTTTCTTTCTTTCTTTCTTTCTTTCTTTCTTTCTTTCTTTCTTTCTTTGAGTCAGCATTGATTTCTGGCAACTGTCTAAATAAGTCCCTGCTATTTTCTCAATAAGATTTTGGAAGTGATTTGCCCTTGTCTGCTTCTCAGGGCTGAAAAATAATGATTGGCCCAAGGTCACCCAGCTGGCTTTGTGTCAAGAGGGACTAGAATTTATGGTCTCCCATACATTTCTAGACTGTTACCTTAACCACTACACCAATCTGGCTCTCTTTAACAAAGATGTAGTTGAATTTGACTTCAAGTCATAGCATTCTACTATATTTCCTGTTTATAACTAGAAATCCCCTTGTGATCTAGAGAACCTAGCTATTGGTTGTTTACCTCTCTGAATATGGGTAGCAAGTTTGAAGGCTCCAATATTCTTAGACATATTGATGCCCATGGTATTATACTAGAGATTTCAGGATCAACATAATATATTATTTCAGTTACATATTTGATTGGAAGTTGCTGTGCTACAGAGAAACAGAATTGTTTCTCCAATATAGAAAACATCAAATAAGGTTTCCTACATTCTTACAACTCATTGGAGTTCATAATCTTCAAATTTGTGTTGGGCCAAATGGAAGATACAATGCAGAATTTACTTCTACTTTGCCCAACCAAGTTAATTTAATCCAAGTATATAACCACATCCTACTATATACCTCTGTGAGGTTTTTTTGTTTTTGTTTTTACAATGTGCACACATATTCAATTTTTTTTTTCCTTCTTGGGGCATAGAAAGCATACAGATACCTACAAGAGTTATACAGCTTGTTGGTTTGTGTGCTGGATGTTTATATATTCACTCTGTAAGCAGTATATTTCCCTTTTTCATTTAGTAGCTAAATAGGCACTGGGCTATGTAGCAGTAGTTTTCAAATATTTATTGTTGCAAAGATTCATAATAATTTTAGAGTTTTATCATTCCCTTCTGAATGAGTTTTATTTGACTTTTTTTCCCCCTAGGTTCCGAATAGTCTTTGACATGAGTCTCTCCCTGCTTCCTTTAGTATATTTAAACATTTCAGGTTTCCCCACCACTGTCTTTTCTGCTTTCATATAGAAATGACGGGACGATGATGTAATGAGCTAATTTATAGTAAACTAGAGCAGTGCGATATATTTATTTGGTTGCTGGTTTTGGAAAATTTATATTTTTATTTTGTTTGACATTTTCTGAATACATGGTTTGGAAATAATTTATAAGAATAAAAAGTATAGAAAACAAAGAGCAGTTGTGTAATTCTGGAGTAGGAGGAAAGTAAGTAGTTGCTTTTAAATCCAATCAATCATAATGAATTAAATTGCTTCCAATCCATCAGAATCTCAAATTCCCCTTCTTAAAATATCAGACATAGTAGATAGAATCACCTGTAACCTGCCAGTACAGAGAATAAAATGTGAGTGGTATGAATGAAATTTTCCTTTCCTTCTGCAGAATTCAAGGTTATTCAGAACATTTGGGTGATGCTGTAGCAATGCCGTAATGATGTTGCATCATTCTGTTATCTAGGATATAGTTTAATGGACAAAAGCAACTGTATCCTCTTTTAGAAGAGGACATTGGCTTAGTCTGTCAGTTCTGCTCCATAAAAATGAGAAATCGCACCACTTCTGGGCTGAAACCATGAAGCAATGTGAATATTGGCAATGCCTGGAATTTACCCTGGGACTGAGCAACTGAACACTATGCTTATGGGATTCTGGGAATAGACAGTGAGATGTTAGAATGCAGTGGAGTGGGAAATGAATGGCCCATTTCAGTGCACAAATCATATGCACACTTCCAAGCTTTGCAATAATTCTTCATGCTAGATTGAGGCATAACAGCCATCCTGAAGATTACATTTTATCTACCTTCTCCTAATTATAGAAACAATTAATGTATCACTTTGGTGTGACTTCACTGGATAATTCATGATGACATATATTGCTTTTAGTACAAGCTTCTTTCTTTTATTCTTATTCACTCTCTACGTTTTTGCCCAGTGCAAGGTAGAAGTGTCAAATTTAATTTTTATAACTTTGACTGCTTGTAGAGGATTACTTTCAAGTACTTTAGCATTTATTTGATTTTTTTTGTACTAGAGAGACCAGTTCTCTCTAAAATACATCCAGAATAAAGTATATGCATTTTAGATAAACCACTTTTCAAATTTCATACTCTGTCACCAAGCTTTGGAGGTCTGAGAAGTGTTGGTTACAGCAAACTTTATACTATATTATAATATGCAGTACCTATTAAAGAGCTATCCAAATGTTGTCATGGGAGAAAAAGTTGCAAGTAGCTAATAATCAAAAGCAAATATTTTGGAGGGACAGTAAAGTATATCCTCCCCTAGACTACAAACATTAATCTGTTCTGAGGTGACATTTCTCATAATACGTTATTTTGAGAAAATGTATGTTTTTAAATTTTTCTCTTCTCACTAATCTCTGTCATGTGGGAGGGCAGAAATAATGTATCCAAACAAATTAATCTCAAGAGATTTGTAAGTTAGAAATAAGATATTTTTTTTAAAGGGGGGACATGTTAACACTAGCATCAGAGATAACTGTTCCCTCCATGAAAAATAATTATAGAATTTTTCCTTGCCCTGGAAATAATGTAACATAATAGTTGCCTTCTAATTTCTATTTTCATAAATAAAATTTAGAATCTGAGGAATCCCATGGATGCAATTGTAGTAATTATTTTGCAGGATCATCTCTACTGACTAGAAGACGGCAGCATCTACGTCAGGCATGTAAACTGTGGCCTGCAGGCTGGATGCATTATGCACAGGCCACACCCACCCTGGCTCCACAAAGGCAAAAATATCATGCTACATCACAATATGTCATGTGATGCAATTGAGTTTGACACCCATGATCTAATTCAAACATACTGAGTTAAGAGGAACAATGCAATTTTATACCAATTTAATCCAAAGTAAATCCCAAAGAGTTCAGTAGGCCTTATTGCCTGGTAAACATATGCAACACTGAATCAGTCAGACTGAAATGAATTCTGCGTTGATTTAATTCTATGGGATTTAATCTCAAGAAAGTTCATTTGGCTTTTGCAAGATGAGTGTTTAAAGTATAGGATGAGAATAGATAAAATCAGCAAAATTTGTAGCCCTTGATTCTCCTATTTTAGCTAAACCCATTCCCTTAAATCTTATTAAATTAAAAAAAAAATAAAAAGATTTGGTTCTGATGTTTGTTTTAAAAAAGAGGTTAGTAAAAGTTTAACTGAAAACAAGCATTTAATTTAGGGAATGAAAAGAAACAAACATATTAAAAAATACTTTACCATATACCATAAATGGTCCCCAGTTATGAAAAGAAATAGCCAACTAGAGAAGTAGGAACGTATTATCCACCAGAAGGAAAAGCTAGCATTCCCACCTCTGCAGATGTTTTCACTGGGGTTTCTGGCACCCTGAGGAAACATTTCTTCTATACAATTAGAAGAAATATTTTGCAAAATCATCATTAAGTAGCAATAAAGTCAGGGAAAAGGTGTTCAATCAAACAAATCGCTCACAGGAGAGAGAGGGGGAACTATCAGGAAATCCGTGCCAAGCAAGTCAAATATTTTTTAAGCTCTGTAAAAGAGTTGACTACTGTCATAGATCTTCCAACAAAACCAAGGTTTAGCAAAGGGGAAAAAAGTCCTGATATGTTATGTGACACCACCTTGATAAAAAAGAAAAAGAAAAAAAAGGGGACCAGCAGAGCCTTTCAACTCATTCATGTACTTTTTAAATTCTTCCCTCTGATATTGTTTTTAAGGACATGGTATGGTAGAATTAAATTAAATGTACATTTGTCCCAGCCCAGAAGTCCTTCATAATCAAAGTAAACCCACAGTTTGTGGGTCCTGGATAACATCTCTTGTTCACTAAGGAGCACATTATCCAGATGGCATGGTGAATATTCCCTCCAGGAATACATGAAAACAAGATTACGTTGAGCTTCACTTAGCTTTGCATAGATGGATAGAATTATATTAATGGGTATTCTATTTTATTTGTCACGCTTACTGACTTGCATGGATTGTCACTGTTGTTTGTTTTAGGAGGCTTTGTAGAAGCCTTTCTAATTATGGGAACACTGTAGATAATAGGACATAAAATAAGCCCACCGTGAATTTTAATGAGTGTGAAATGATGTGATCAGTCAAAATGGACTCTGTCACAGGATACAAGTCTCCTAGCACCCACCATTCCATGCTCACAAATTCACACAAACTAGTACATACTTGGAATTATTTATTGTTATATATCCACATGTTGGCATGAAAAAAACACATCAATGTGTTTGAGAAAATGCTAGGAAAAGTTATATATCGAAAGAAGTTGCATTTAAAATGAATGTAGATTTTTCAGCTTCTTTAGAACAAAGTCACTAAGAAATGTAATTGCAGAAATACCAATGCTAATACTGACATATAGACGGCATATAGACTGATCCAAAAATTTCTAGGAGGAAAATAACCATTAAAGTTGCTTTAGATAGCCCTGAACCCAATGCCATATCTGACTTTTTCTATTTATTTGTGGATGTCCATTTGACTCTCTTAACTGGTCAGCATGGGGTCCATCACTCTATTGCTGAACAAGCACAAAATATAAAATCTAATGTTTGTATCTGTCTACTATGTGGTCACTAAAAGTTGACACCAACTTGATAACATATAATCAAATACTCCCAGGGTATTAATTATTTCCCTTTTTGGTACATTAATTTCAGGAACAGCTTTAGTAGAGTTCTGAGGCCCTGATTGTACACTTCGATATAAGTAATCAAGAACAGAAGCAAAGGACAAGCAGGCCTGTCAAACTGGTGGCCAGTGAACTGGACATGTCACGTGTAGGCCACGCCCACCCCAGCTCTGCAAAGCAAAAATAGTTACAATATGTCACGATACATCATGTGATGCGATCAAGTTTGACACCTGTGCTCTAGAGAGAAGAGTGTGTAGTATCCGGAAATAGGCATCAGTGGTTTGGCCTAAGCAAGCAATAGTCACATCCAGAATTCAGGTTATACTCCTTGATTTCCTGTCTTTCAGCAGTTGCCAGACTTCCTTGTGGTGGTTTTTCTCTTTCTCTCTCCATCACACCTGTCTACAAGATCTAATACATTGCAGAAAACTGTGCTTTACATTCTTCAATTGGAAATAATTAAGTAAATGGGATGTTAAACACATATGAGGAACCTGCTGAAATTAATTGATGTCTCTCCTTTCTTTAATGGTTAATTTTGTGAGGATACCTACTGACTGAATAAGATTTATTTTCCCACTTACAAATAATGAGGGGAATTGTGCAGACTAGTTTTTTTTTTTTTCTCCCCTGCTTTGGAGAAGTGACAATCTTGGTAAAATGCAAGTTAGGGATCAACAGATGCAGCAAACCTAACCTAGACTTTTTCTTTATTTCCTCCAAATATACTGTATATCATTGGCACAGTGGGCTTCCCATCTCCCCAGCTGCCCTTGTTATTGCTTTACAATAACTGGGAAAAATGCATAATTTTCCTTTGGTCATTAACTATATATCAGTAATTATTGTAAGCCACCCAGATTCATCTATCTGAGAGAGAATTTAATTATTTAGCAAATGTATAAATTTTCTAAACAAAGAAACAAACAAAATATGGATAGTCCTTTACATACAACAGTTTGTTTAGTGACTATTCAAAGTTACAATGGCACTGAAAATAGTTATGCTCATTTTTTCACTCTTACGACTATTGCAGCATCCCCATGGTCACTTGATTTACATCAAGGTCACGGACCTATGGACCTTCCTGCACGCATTAAAAACCTATTTGTTCCAACAGGCCGGTCTGGCCTAGTACTATTAGTTTGGGGTTTTAAATCAGTTTTTAAATTTTAATCTTTAATCGTTTTAAATTTTAAATTTCTAATTTTTACATTAGGTTTTTAATTGTGATCAGCCACCCAAATTAGTTAAATTTTAATTTGTTTTTAAACTGTTATTTCTGTGGTTTTTTTAGATGGCTGTACACCACCTCGAGTCCTTCGGGAGAGGGGGTGGTATAAAAATAAAATAAAATAAATAAATAAATAAATAAATATTTAGGTTAAATAGGAAAAAGGTAGACAGAAATAAAGACCCAAGGGAAGAATTTGGAAGGCAAGTCAAAAAACAAATAAGAAATGAATACTAAAACGGGCAAGATATGATGGTTAAAAGGAAATGCTTTTTAATATAAGATTGGCTTTATTAAGATATAAAATAGAGGTAGAAACAAGATAAAGGGAGAATGTTATTATTCATATTTTATCTAATATACTAAAAGCAATAGCTAGATGTAAAGATTAGGTGTTGAAAGATGATGTCACTATGTATGTTTAAATAATATTGTGATTATTATTAGAATGGGGCACTAAAACATTGAACAACTAAATAATGAAGAAACACTCTAATATAAATATGTATAATAACAACACAATTACATAAGTATGATTGATGTAACAAATAATATTAATATTACTATTATTACTTTATTTAAATGAATTATACTCAGATACCCCATTGTCTATATAATTATATTGATGTATATTCAAAAATAAAAAAAACATTACAAAAACCCCCTGTGCTTTCATGTCTGAAAACCGCATATCTACCATTTGTAGTTCATTGCAAAGGGATGATTTTCTTGTATATTTCAACATATGAGTGTTAGAGTTACACATACTGTTTTACAACCATTCAAAAAAAAAGGAACTTATAAGGTAGATTTCTACAAAGGAATACTTTTCTAAAATCTGTTGGACTGGAGCTTTAAAAAGCAAAGCTAAAACTTTCAGAAAATGTTGAGCTTTTTCCTCTCTTCTATTATTGTAAACACAAAACTAATTTTCTTTAAAAACAAGGAAAAGAACAGAAGTCAAATCTCAACAGATTGCTGGTAATGGCCATGAATATATAATTATTCAATGGATAGACAATTTAATCTGTCTTCTGAATCTATTGCTAGATTAGATAGGTACTGGCTAACATTGGAAATAAACATGGTAATTGAGTAAGTATTAACTTTGCCAATGCAACTACACTGTCTATCAATGTGTCCCTCCCTTCAGATAAATATAAACATATACGTAAAGTATAGTCTGGGTACATGGTAATATCTTGATGTCACTAGTAAACTCTCCATTGAGTTCACTTGATTCCTGATAAGAATATGTCCATATTTGTGTTGATATCTTGGCAGCAATATGATTTTCCAATGCAATCTTCAGGATTAATTTGTCATCCAAGGACCCATATACTGCATGAGTCAAAAAAGGGCTGTGAAAATATTTTTAGACCACTCACATCCTGAACATAAATTGTTTCAGCTCCTACACAGGAACAACCAGACACAAGGACAGTTTTTTCCTGAATGCCATTACTCTGCTAAACCAATAATTCCCTCAACACTGTCAAACGATTTACTAAATCTGCATTACTATTATTCTTCTCATCATTCCTATCAGCTATCTCCTCCCACTTATGACTATAACTTTGTTGCTTGTATCCTTATGATTTATATTGATTATTGTTTCCTAGTATGATTTGATTGTTTATTTGTATTCTATGACTAAGTGTTGTATCTTATGATTCTTGATGAATCTACCTTCTTATTTTTATCTACACTGAGAGCATATGCATCAAAGACAAATTCCTTGTGCGTACAATCACACTTGACCAATAAAGATTTCTGACTTCTATCTGTCTTCTATAGCATTAAGTGGGGGGCTGGTGTGATGGACCACAGTGTGGCTGCATTTTTTTTCCAGGAAAGAGGAAGCATATTCCAGAAAGGGCATAACAAGCAGCTGCCCAGCCCAGAGCTAGATAGCAAACAGAGGAAGAGCATAAGGATAGCCACTGTCTAGCAACTCCCATTTTATATCCATTCAGGTGACAGTAGTAAAGGTTTAGTCTAGATAGATTCAATCTATTGTGTGTAAGCAAATAAAGAACTGAAGTTTGGCATAATTGTTCTATGTCATTTTTGAGTTTAGTTTGACAGTGGCAAAACATTACTTTTTCTAAGTATAATATTTTATTGAAATGTAATATTTTTCAGGCATTGAAATTCCCATTGATACATGTCAAATACAGCTTTCTAGGGGGGCTTACAGTTGTTTTCTTATTAGTGAAATTTAACAAAAAAGGATAAAAATAGTGATAACACATCGTATATATAATGAAAAAAAAAACTTTTGAAAGAGAGAAATGTCCGTGCTGTATTTCATTGTACTAATATATTATTACTATTATCCAGCTGTATAGTTCTCATAAATTATGAGATTCACTGTATAAATATTTCATGTAGGAAAATGCATATGCACATTATTTTGTTATTGAACAGCCAGGTTAAAAAAAAAAAAAGAGCTTTGGTGATGAGAATGGAAAGTGTCAAAAACCATTTGTACAGCTTTAAAAATAGAAATAAAACAAACTAAAATAAAATTTCCTTTGAATGGGCCATGTTTAGTTTCAAATTAGGTTGTTTTCTTTTTGGTGACAATATGAAATTAATTTCTAACAACATAGAACAGGGGTGTCAAAGACAAGGCCCACAGGCCAGATGTGGCCGGTGAGGTGGTCAGATTTAGCCCATGGGGCCGTCCTAGAAAATGTAAGGGGCCAGCCTGCATAGCTTTGGCCCAGTCTACCCATGTTATTTCAGCCTGGTCTGCCCAATACAAATAGGAAACATCGGGCCAGTGTGGCTTTGGCCTGGTCTACCCAAGTCACTTCAACCTGGTCTATCCTGTGTGAATAGGAAACATCAGGCCAGCGTGGCTTTGGTCCTGTCTACCCAATGCAAAGATGAAACATGCCAACAGTTTGGGGAGTGGTGTCAAGCTGGCCAACCCCACCCACCCCGATGTAGCCATCAATGAAATTGAGTTTGACATCCCTGACATAGAATAATGTCTGATTGCTTTCTAAGATCTTTCATTAAAAATATTTCCAGTCTAGGTGACCTGATAGGTTCTAGTCTACCATCTAAGACTTAACCAGGCCTAACCCAACTTAGCATTTCAAGATTGGCAAAGAATTTAAAGTGCTGAGATCCTGGGTAAGTGGAATGACACATGACTAAAGAGATAAAATTCTTATTTCATTCCATTGTGCTATTTCAACTATTTTCTGAATTAGATTGGTGTTTTTTTTCCTGTCAAGATAATGTGTACTGACCATCATAATAAAATTAATTTAAGCTTTATTCCTTTGTGATATTAATAATTCTAGTGCACACTACAATCTCCCTGTTAATATTAACAAAGAAAAACATTATTATATTAAGAGGTTAAGCACTATGGTTTGCACAGTACTGGTTATGATTAATTATGAATGCTTCAAGTCTAGTAATATGCTTTTTGATAGATAGCATAAATTAACAAGCCTTATAATCTAGCAATGGAGCATGTTAATATTTATATGGCACACTGAGGAACAAAATGGTTTCCATATGACAAATGTAATAAAACTTTTCTTAGGCTTTCAAACACATAAACTTACAGTAAATTGATTACTCCCATGGAAGAGATAAAAATGTTGACTGTGGTAAATTCCTTCTGAAATGCTCATAGGGGAATAAAACAGTACATTTGAGCCAACCTTTCTGGGAATTTTCCTGCCCTACACTGGGAAAGGAATAAAATTAAACAGTGACCATTTGTTTAAAAAATATCTATAATTAACATCTCATAAACGAACACCTATATTTAATTTAGTTAAATCACATGGTTTGACTCACTATAGGATTGAAGTACTATTACTTTTGGGATTTAATTTGCACCTTCTCATGCTTTAGAACTGTCGGAAGAAATATCCATATGAGTTCAGTTCCAAGTGGGGAGAAAGACACAGGAAACATGGAGTGAGACACCAAGGCCTGCAGACAAAAAGAAAATGCCACCACCAGAATCACACCCACCATCACCGAGCATGAAGTGAGGAGAGCCTTCAGAAGAGTGAACACCAGGAAAGCAGCAGGTCCAGATGGTATCCCAGGCTGCATCCTCAAATCCTGCAGAGATCAACTAGCTCCAGTGTTCATGGAGATATTCAATCTCTCCCTACTCCAATCAACAAACCCTACATGCT